>JACXGI010007778.1:0-35976 GCA_016801175.1 Esox masquinongy
TGCGTGGTGGTTCTTGAAGAACTGACTCCAGCTGCAGTCCACTCTTTGTGAATCTCCCCCACATTTTTGAATGGGTTTTGTTTCACAATCCTCTCCAGGGTGCGGTTATCCCTATTGCTTGTACACTTTTTTCTACCACATCTTTTCCTTCCCTTCGCCTCTCTATTAATGTGCTTGGACACAGAGCTCTGTGAACAGCAAGCCTCTTTAGCAATGACCTTTTGTGTCTTGCCCTCCTTGTGCAAGGTGTCAATGGTCGTCTTTTGGACAGCTGTCAAGTCAGCAGTCTTCCCCATGATTGTGTAGCCTACAGAACAAGACTGAGAGACCATTTAAAGGGCTTTGCAGGTGTTTTGAGTTAAATATCTGATTAGAGTGTGGCACCAGGTGTCTTCAATATTGAACCTTTTCACAATATTCTAATTTTCTGACATACTGAATTTGGGGTTTTCATTAGTTGTCAGTTATAATCATCAAAATTAAAAGGAATAAACACTTGAAATATATCAGTCTGTGTGGAATGAATGTATACATTATACAGGTTTCATTTTTTGAATGGAATTACTGAAATAAATCAACTTTTTGATGATATTCTAATTATATGACCAGCACCTGTATACTGCTTCACCAATATAAAATCAGTCTGCTTTTTGCCAGACCACGTAAGCGGAGCCGGCCAAGAAAAGTGAATGTATCTTATTAAGAGAGTGAGTGAATGACTGCCTGCCTGCAGTAGCTACATTATAGTAAGCCTAAAGCAAAATTGTTCATTAGGGTAACTGCTCGACCCAGAACCTTTGATTTATTTATCCTCTTACTAGTCAATTTATGACCTGTTAGCTAATAAAGATGCCAGTCACCAAAATTATAACGACCACTTATGATCTCCAAATATGTCGATACGGCCTGAGTGACTTAGGAGGCAAGGCAAAGCAAGTTTATTTGTCTAGCGCATTACACACACAAATGCATTTTAAAGCTTTCAAACGCATGAACAACAGAAATAAGAGAAAATGCAGAATAAAGTGAAATAAATAATACAATAATAGCCTGTAGTGATACAATATTTAATATTGTGGAACGTTTGTATGTGTTATTCATCGACATCTTATTTTCTATTAGGCCTACCTATTATTATAATTATAATTGTGGTTATTGTTACTGAGGCTGTTACGATTGTTGTTTTATCGTGATAATGATGGTTTTATTGTGAATCAAGCATGATCTAATTTTTTGACGTTGGTTTACATGGTCTCCAACTAGACGTGACTTTGATCGTAAGTATATGACAAAGATAATATTGATGAATACCAACTCTGAAAGGTTAAATGATCGTACGATCATTTTAAGATCAAATTTGATCTTCGCTCATTTCATGAATGAGGGCCAATGACTCCATTTCAGCCTGCAATACAAAAAATATTTCATAGACCAAGTGGCCAAATTCAAATGAAAAATCTAAACTTTTTGACAAATTAATCACAGAGATGATAGTTACTGACATCCAACCTTTCACTGTGGTGTCTGATGCTGGCTTTAAGCGCCTCATGGCCGCAGCTGAACCAAGATACTGACTGAAAAGTGAAAATTAATACTGCACAGAAATTCTGAAACATATTCACCACAAGATTTTAGATTAGATTAATGCCTTGATCCAACCAGAGAATGCTGGCCACACACACTCTTTCACTACAGACTGTTGGTCTGGGAGAACAGAGTCACTGATGAGTCTAACATGTCACTTCATTGAAAATGAATGGATCAGAAAGCAGGTGGTTTTAAATACAAGGTCGATGCATGGGTCCCACACTGGAGAATATATTAGTGAGACGTTCTTGGGCATGCTTGAGGATTGGAAGCAAAGACCGTGAAGCACTTGTGCTACAAGACAATGGAAGCAAATATGGTGAAAGGAATGAGGCTCACTGAACTGCCAGACCTCAGCTGCACAGCACACTCATTACAACTCCTGGTGAATGATGGTCTGTCAAATCAAAGAGCAGTTACAGACATCGACGCGATAATAAGGAAGTGCGCTAACCATTTCCACCACTCGATTCTTGCCAAGCAACGTTTGAAGGATAGTCATAACGACCTTCACACGTTGCAAAGAATGTAGGGGCAGAAGCGTGCTCTTAACACCTACTCAGACGAACATGCAGGATTAACAGTTCTTACTGCTCACCAGTTGGACATTGTGTCCAATTTGCTTGAAACTCTCATCCCAAGAGAAGAATGACACTGGAAGTGAGCCATTACAATTCATCAGTTTCATGCATCATTCCGTCTGACAGTACTGAAGATGCTACTTCAAGATAATGAAGGGCCATCAGCAGAGTGCATCAGAACACTCAGGAAAGTCATGAGGGAGAGCCTGAACAAACGTTTCTCAAAACTTGAAGAAACAAAAAAATGTGGTGCTGGGATGTCTCTTAGATCCCCCTTATAAGAATTATGCATTCTCCATTCCCTCTGATGCTATACTGACTAAGGCCAAAGAATCGCTGAAGGAGGATGGTCAACAGAAAGAACAGGCTGCTGTAGGAGGGACCAGTCAAGAAGAACTTGCTGCTCTAGAAGGTTCCAATGAGGAAGAGCAGGCTGCTACACAAGGAACCCATGAGAAAGACAGAAAACCAAAAAAGCAATCGACAGAACAGACTTCTTCTCGTGACCGTATTAATGATATGTTCAAGTTCTCTTCTAGGACCCCACACAAGTGACCCGTTAGCCAAAGCCTGCCTTGATGATGAGCTACATTTCTACCTGAAAGAGCCGGTGATTGACAGGTGAAAGGGTGATCCACTGCAATGGTGGAGACAGAATGAAGCTTGCTTCAAGTTACTTGCTTCACACACCAGAAATTATTTCTGCTCACCACCCTCCTCCATACCAAGTGAGTGTGTTTTTAATGAAGTTGCAACAATCTTTGACAGAAACCAGAGCCGCCTCACAGGAGAGCATGCAGAACAACTGTGGTTTTGCACCACAACCTGGTGCTGTTGAACTGGGAGTACTGAGGGGTTATTGGGGACTTGAAGAGAATGGTTTAATTTAAGTTGTATTTATTTTTAATTCATTTTTACATGGAAGAAGCTGGACAGATTGTTTGTAAACTAACATGTACCTGTTTTGGGGAGCTATTGAGTTAATTATTTATATCTATGTAACATTTCTGTTCAGTTTACACTTAATGCTGCTACGAGCTGCCTGCACTTTATTCATCAAAATTTGTTTAGATGTTCTGTTTTAAATATTTGAATTAAACATATTTTTAAACACATCTAAAGGAAGTTTTGTGTTGGTGTTTGTGCAAGTTTAAATTTTGACTGTAAAATGTTCATTTTTACCGCAAATGTATATCGGCCCCAAATATGGATTATTGGTCTCCTTGATCACTAATAATCCAAACCACATTTTGTATAATGTTAACTAGATAGCCTTAGTAGCAAACTAGATAATTAGCTAGATTGGCAATCTAAAGTCATAAACGCAATGTTTCTGCTAATCCCCTTGTATACACTAGAGGACTGACCTTAGAAATATCTCCTTCAAACTTACTGCCCAATGTTTCCAGATGTCTATGTGATCTGTAATTACTTGACATATGAGTATTATTGGGGAGTTTTCAAGAATAATTCCAAATTGTATGATCAACGCAGCGTTTCTGTGTAGGAATAGTGTGGATGCACTGCAACAACAGGACTGTGGGATGTATACCAGTAATCAAAAAATATTCAGGGACCAGTAAATTGCTGCCTGGCCAGCTCATTCTTTTGTAGACTATTGATTCGTCAGTTCAAAAACCAGATAATCCTTGGCCACCCTGCATAGCATTTTCTTTAACGTTCTGTTAAAATGTTTGAGATGGGGTTTTTGACGTTATTAAGATTTGGCCACAATTACACTGAAGGAAAAAATTATTTGATCCCCTGCTGATTTTGTACGTTTGCCCACTGACAAAGAAATTATTAGTCTATAATTTTAATGGTAGGTTTATTTGAACAGTGAGAGACAGAATAACAAAAAAAAAATCCAGAAATACGCATGTCAAAAATGTTATAAATTGATTTGCATTTTACTGAGTGAAATAAGTATTCGACCCCTCTCAATCAGAAAGATTTCTGGCTCCCAGGTGTCTTTTATACAGGTAACGAGCTGAGATTAGGAGCACACTCTTAAAGGGAGTCCTATGAATAATCTTAGAAATTATTTTTTCCCCTCACTGTACGAGTATTGTCACCCACATTATTTGTTGTTAACACAATATGCATTTTTGTAAAAGATTTTCTTGACATGCAAAAACAGACAAACTGAAAGACATACCTAAAGCTGATAAGTTTGGTGTAAATGACGGGTAAGAAGAAGGCAAGAACCAGTTTCCAGACCTCTGTGTTCCTTTCCATGTCTCCCCACCAGATCTGAGACAGCAAAGACTTCCAGAGGAAGAGGTATAAGCAGAGTTAGTCCTCAGAAATTATATTATTAACCAAACTTTGTTTCAATACACACAAAATGGAAATATAAGTGTTTGGGCCATGTTTCCCAGCCGTGATGTAACTTAAACATTAGATGTTGTACCAGATGAATAGTTATTTACAACGTTTTTAAGAGCTTCTGTTGTGAATACTAATTGTACTGAATGAAATGTAACACCGTTTTCAGATTAGATTTTCTATTCAAATCTTATCTTAATATTTGAATTATTCCATATTACTGATGACAGATCAGCTCCTTGATGTGGCTTGGATAGCAGGGACGTCACTAGGCCTTGCTAGGGCTTTAGCCCCTCTAAAATATTAATTAGCCCCCCCTAAATAAATCAATATATCAGTCAATATATGTTCAATGTGATTTATTTTCGTCAACCTTTCCATCACATCTAAACTTCTTACAAATTGTATAGAAATTATATAGAATCATGTTCATTTGGCAGGATGTTTTGGTTGAGTTTGACGCTTTGAATGTAATTTGCTCATCTGAAGCGAGCTGTCTTCTGTAAATAGTAGCTAACGTTTCTAGTGGCCGGAGAAGTAAATCCTCTCAAGTTCAAAATGTAATAGCACTGGAAAGCAACAGTACGTTTTGCTAATCAATATACTCTTTCAGCTAGCCCACCACCATTTTTTATAGAAATGTATGGAGGTTAAAACATTTTTTGAGATCTTAAAACTGTCATGTATGTAAATTGTTTAGACAAGTTGCAGTTCGTGAAATTCGACTTGCACGACAGACCAAACGTCATGTAAAATCAAAGTGATCAGTCTTTTTTCTTTAACGGAAGGCAAGAAAGCTAGCTACAACTTTCTAGTAGACATGTCAGAGAAGACTAAGATCTGTCATTTGTAATATAAATAAAAAGCAATTATAATGTAATTCAACAAAATAGTAAGGTGGCCAATAATTGGGGACGATGGCCGATAATAGGGGGTTGTATTTTTTAGCTACACAACTATTGAATATATTAATTTCCCATTAATGACATGCTAGTTAACATTTGTATGTCACTAATAATCATCATAAACATTGATGACTTGATCAAATGATTACTCGGTACAAGAAAATGTTTTTCAAAATTCTGTTGGAAATGCCGATAATACCCCCTATTATACAAGATTAGTTATGTTCAATTCTTCGATTTCAACGGAACACAGTAACAAAACTGCGCGTGTTTCACAGATTTATGTTTGTTTGGGTTTGAAGTTAACATATTGCAATGTATTCTGTTCAGAGGAAGGGAGATCCGGTTATTAAATGTTTCTTTATTAATTATTATAAATTTTTTAATGACTTCATTCCGAGATGAATGGGCTAATGACTAAATCTGTTTTGAATTGATTCAGAATGATTCAGAGAAATCTCGCTTCGAAACAGAATATATACCAGATGTTCATTTACTATAAACTTGTAACAATATCGTTAAAGCAGGACCCAAGTGCAGACTTGAAGGACAAATAAAGTATTTAACGGTGGAACAGAGGCGGGTAAAATCGAAACAAGAAAACGATAGAAAAACAGGCAGGCAGGCAGGCAAAAATATGGACTGGTGGCAGGGACGGACATAAACCAAGCATAAAACACAATGACTGACAAAGGGCTAACAGAAGAGGGCAAACTATATAGGGACGTAACGAGAACTAAACGACAAACAGGTGAAAACAATTGGAAGTAAAGGGACAGGGCACGTTCATAAACAAAAGACAAAAACCAAACAAAACAGGCTACGTACAAAAACAGAAGCACAAAACAAAAAGGAACCAAACAGAACCTAACAAAACTATAGTTGACAAAAGTATTTTGGCTACATAGTACATCCGTTTTTGTACCTTTTGTTGGTGTTGGATGGATGAGGACAGAGTGGAATTTAATTTCTTAATTTGGATAGAATTTAAGTCATATTAGATCAGTGTCTGGCACAAACAATGAGACAGGTATACTTTTAGCCAACCTTGACCAAAAATAACCTTATTTTGATAAATTTACACCCGCTGGTACTCTAAAAATTACATGATGAAAAGATGTTTTGGGGAGCATGCCCAGACCCCCCAAAACGAGACTTAGCCCCCCCCATCCATGATTTTCTAGTGACATCCCTGTTGGACAGTAATACTTTCCCAGTGTAACGCAGGTAAATTTCACCTATACTTATAGGGTAAAAGTCAGTGGCATTTGTTTCTAGTTCCTCTAGAGGGCGCAATGCCTTTCAGACATTGTGCAGAAAATAAGGAGAAAATTCTAGAAAACAGATGTAACCTGAACTGCCATGAGTGAAGTATGAACAGATGACAGACGCACTAACAAATTATAAAATAATTTAAGGTTAACTTGACGCCAAAGTTACATATTTACTTTAAATTATAGAGTTAATTGAAATTTACTAACAGTAGTTAGATGTTTTTTCTTTTTAGTGGTCTTCATCTGAAATCTCTAGTGAGACTCTCTTGTTGCGATTGTTGCTAGTTGTCAAATGAACGTCATTATTTTCTTGTTAGGGCTGTAAACAGTTTGAGAGCACCACTGAATGTATTTTGATGATAATTGCTGTAAAGATTAAAACTATTGAGTCCCTCGACAGAGATTAATCATTAAGTCCTGAATGTTGAATAAAAAAAACAGGATTTGGGTATCCTGATGTACTAAACAAAATCAGATTGATATTGCATTTAGACATTAGTGCACAGTAGACATTCTCACACACCACTTGACCTCTGACCGCTAGGCTAAATATAGACCTGCACGCCGTCATGGCTGAAGAAGTGGCGGGCATCGGCTGCAGTGGCCATTTGCAGACAAGTAGCTTCACCCCACATTGGAGACTGCCGTATAAGGAGGGTGAAAGAGCGGTTCTCATTGCTCTGGTAGCACTCACCGAAAACATCGAGAAACATTAACACAGGGTTAACAATAAACACTCATTAAACATCTACAGAGAGGAAACAGGTCACACATTTTCACATTCATTATACGGCTATAATACAGCTAAAATGTATATTGAATATTTAGGAATGACTGACAGGGATGATGTCTGAGAACTGGCAGGAAAATTATCAGCATAGAGTGGGTTGTGTGTCATGTTCCGTCTAATGTTTTGGGTTACTAAGCAGACTGGTCTCCTTAATTCACTTTAAAGCTGTGAAAATACTGTTTAACTTCCAGGATGCAATTATAGTGAACACTGAGGCTTTACCCACCTAAAGTTACATTTAGACAGTAGACAATATGCTATTGTGGCTATTTGAGCATAGTTTAGGCCTATAAGAGTGTCCTACAAACAAAAACATTGGACAAAATCCGAGTTGTCAAATGAAAATCCATTTAGAAATAGCTTTTGATTTAATTGATGGAGCCAGCATTAACAACTATGTGGTATTCAGTGCAGGCCTATGTTCAATTAAATGATTTAACATTAGAGTCTGACATTCATCATTTTGCACTTGGTTTGTAACACAGTGGCCCACCAGTTTAGAAAGGGAAAGACTAAAATGCATTATAAATACAATACATAGAATTAAACAATTTAGACTACCCTCTGGTAACTGACTTATTTACAGCATATAGTCAAGCCTGTCTTAATAACACATTCCAATTTAGAGGTACTGATGTATTTGAATAGATATGAAGCAACAATAATAATATACTTAAAAACATCAATTTTAGCATAATTTATATAGCAAGTTTATATTAGGTTTAACAAATTGGTTGCGTTTGACTAAACATTCCATGACAAAGTTAGGCATTCTTGGTAGAATAGAGTGATGCAGTTCAAGAAATTATTAAAATGGTTTGCTTGGTAGTTAAATAAATAGGTATTAGCTTTTTACATACGATATTGTTTGATTCCTTTACCTCTTATTTAACATTATCCACAGTTAGCATTACCTGGGTCAGACAAATGAATTGGCAAAGAGTCTCAGCACCCCCTGACGAGATGTAGAAATTCAGTCTTACAGTTTGATGTCAGGACACCCTGATCAAAATACTTTTCCATGGCCATGGTTCTTGCGTTTTCTAGGTTCCTATTGTTATAGAAATTTGTTGAACTGATGTATTAATGAGTCGTACTAATGTATAGGGAAACAGAGAGTTACTAGTTTAGTATAAGGCTGATTATAAAGGTACCAAACCTGCATCCTGCCAAGTAGGAAGAATGCAAGATATGTTAAGCTATGTTAATTAGGAGGGGGACAAGACATGGGTGGACAATTGAAGTCAAGATGTATTTGTGAAATGCAGGTGGGCAACCTGCATTTGGGCGAAACCTGGGGTGGAGAGCAAAACTGATAAGAGGAATACACCAAACTGGTTTAAACCAGATTAACATGTATTGATGCTGTAATGTAAGTTATTTTGTGAGATGCTGTCACACCTTCTTACCTATACAAAAATTTGGTTTTCTGAACTGTACCTTAGACAGACTTTCACTGATGTTGTGTTAGTGTCTTTCTGTCTCTATTTTTCTCTATTGTCTTTCTGTCTCTATTTATTATGTTTAAAATAGCATTTTGTCTTACCTGCCTAAGAAAGAGTTCTAACTGGTGACTTTCTACCACACTGTGTGTTACTGAGGGGAGAGAGCAAACCTGAACAATTGTTTGATCAGGACTGGTATGTTCCCAAATGTTGGTCTCTCGCAGTACTTACATATTTCTTAAATAATTAGGAGTACATAAAGTACAAAAGGGCTTCTGTTGCTATATTTATTGGATCAATAAAGTTGATTCAGTCTGTTAATGACCAATAAATCAAATTCATTTTATAAAGCCCTTTATAACTCAGCAGTTGTCACCCAGTCTGAAACCCCTAAGAGCAAGAAACAACCAAGTTGCAAACAACTATCTTTGGTTAATGAGGTAGATAAACACAAACACTAACGTCCTTCAAGTTACGAGAAACATTTTCAAAGTTTTTACTGAATTTGATCTTCAGCTTACCCGTCATATGGTAATTTGTATATACTAACTGCTAATATACACTGATGAGCCAAAACATTATGACCACTTACAGGTGATGCGAATAATGTTAATCATCTCCTACCAAGGGCACATGTCAAAGTCTGGGTAGATTAGATGGTAAGTGAACGATCATTTCTCATAGTCAACATGTTGGATCCAAGAGAAATGGGCAGGAGTAAAGGCCTGAGCGACTTTGGCAAGAACCAAACTGTGATGGCCAGATGACTAGGTCAGAGCATCTCTGAAATGGCAAGGCTTGTGGGGTGCTCCTGGTCAGCAGTGGTGAGTACCAACTGACAGTGGTCCGAGGGGGGACAAACCAAAAAACAGCGACAGGTTGTTGGGCACCCAAGGCTCATTGATGCTCAAGGGTAACAAAGGCTATCCCGTCTGGTCAGAACCAACAGAAGGTCTACTGTGGCATAAGTCACTGAAAATGTTGATGATAGTTACGGGACGAACACGTCCCAACACAAAGTGCATGGCACCCTGTGCGTATGGGGCTACGTAGCCACAGACCAGTCAGAGTGCCCATGATGACCCCTGTACCACCGTCAAAAGCGCCTACAATAGACACGCGAGCATTGGAACTGGATCTCGGAGCAGTGGAAGAAGGTTGTCTGGTACGACGAGTCACCTTTTCTTTTACATCATGTGGACGGGCGAGTATGTGTGTGCCGATTACCTGGGGAAGTGATGGCACCAGGATGCACTGTGGGAAGACAACCAGCTTCCTTGAAGGATCTGCTGCTAATGTCTTGGGCCAGATACAATAGGACAACTTCAGGGATCTTGTAGAGTCCATGCCTCGGCGGGTCGGTGCTGTTTTTTCGGCGCACAGAGGACCAACAGCATATTATGCAGGTGTAGAGTTGAAACGGTATGAAAATTTCATATTACGGTTATAGTGACCAAAATTATCACGGTTATCAGTATTATTGCGGTATTGTTAAAATGTGCTGGAAATGTTCAAAACGTACTGATACACACGCTGAAATAATTTCACCAAGTTTTATATTGAAAACCAACATACAAACTTAGCTGCACTATGCACTTTTTGTGCGCATAAACATTAAAATAATAACATTAACATTAAAGATGGTACCATGTGGCCATGAGAGGTAAAAGTTTCCCTAATGCAGGTTTTAATGAACACAACCAAAGCAAATCAAATGTGCATATAAAAGCAACACAAGTCAAGCAATGTGCATGTAACAACAATACAACCATATGTAAACAAATCCAATGTGCAGGTATTGACATTAAAATAACAACACAAAACATGTAAACACATCAAATGAACAGCACTAATTGCACGTTTGTTCTCTCCTTCATAAATCAATAAGGTGCTTCTGGCCTAACATCTGGTATGTATGCATCTTTGTTCACTTGAGATTAAAATATAAAAATGTCAGCATATTTACTTTGTCCAGTTTAACTTACCTTGCAATCGCTATAGAGTAGTGGGTGGTGGTCACGATGACTTAAGAGATGTTAAAAGAGTTTTTTAAAGCGATTATTTTTTGATTGTTCTGCAGAAAGGGTGACAATCTTCAATTAAGTTTCTGCCATTTTTTCACACAAAACAAAACCCACACAGGTGTAGCATCCTGGCTGTTGCTTATTTTGGTTGACGTTGGACAGTATTTACCATGTGTCTTTCAAACCGCAGTAATCAAACACGGTTTTAATGATAATGTAAATTTGAAACAGTAATACTAACCACTGGCAATTTTAACGTGGTTTATTGTGAAGACGGTAACCACTTCATCCCTAGGCAGGTGGTCATAATGTTTTGGCTCACCAGTGTATCATTTTTATGTCATCTGTATTATGTATATTTTAGCTAAACATGACCACTGGTTTTATCTGCCGTCAGAGCTAGGACTAATTAAGTTACCCTTCATATTCGATTTGAATAAGAATCGTGGAAAAGCACACTGTTGTTACATCTGTAAATATTTGAACACCTACTACATTCCATCAAATGAACTACTCACTTTGAGGACATAAATTTGCAAGGACTAATTCATTGACACAGTAATAGAACAAATACTGCCAGAACAGAGCTAACTCACCATGAGCCAAGTTCTCAAACTTCTGTGCCAGCTCCTTCATACAGAGCTTGGTCTCCGTCTCACTCTCCAGCTTAGACAGCTCTCTCAGAATCTTACAGGCTGCCAGAGCACCGAGGACAAACTCCACTGCCTGGAGGATAGAGAGGGACAGAGAGGGAAAACGATGGAGAGGGGGAGCAAGAGAGATCAACAGTAAACTCTCTGTGCATTGGCTAATTCATTTGCCAACAGATCAATTCTGAGTACCAAGCACCCCATTGTGTAAGTGTTATTGTCTATCCTTGTTACATTTGCCTGCTTGAATACATTGTTATTGAAATACAATACATAATGGTAGGTGGCTCCCAAACATTGCAGAGATCTAAGACACAGCCTAAGAATACAGCTGCTTTACTGTGATCAGGTGTTCAAATAATGGTAACAGCACACCTATAATGACTGGGGCTCTAGCATTAGGGTGGTAAGAAATGACTTAGAACAGCTTGGGGTTGGTTTATTGCATGGGGCGACAACAGGAGGCCCATGAGCAATATTTTTTATATACAGGTACGTCTCAAAAAATTAGAATATTGTGGAAAAGTTCATTTTTTTCCATAATTCAAATTAAAAAGGGGCACCTTCATATATTCTAGATTCATTACACTTAAAGCGAAACATTTCAAGCCTTGTTTGTTTCAATCTTGATGATTACAGCTTACAGCTCATGGAAATCAAAAATCCGGTATCTCAAAATATTAGGATAAAAAATGTACAATACTGAAATTTCGACCTAAGAGCTCTAATCAGCTAATTAACTTCCTGAGCCTTCAGTACACACAACCACGATCATGGGGAAGACTGCTGAAAGACTGCTGGACAGTTGTCCAGAAGACACTCATTGACACCCTCCACGACACCCTCCGCCACCATGCACAGACATGTCCAGGAAATGGGCTACAAGTATTACATTCCTAGTGTCAAGCCACTCCTGAACCAGAGACAACATCAGAAGCTTTTAACCTGGGCGAAGGAGAAAAAGATCTGGACCGTGGTCCAAAGTCTTCTCTTCAGATGAAAGTAAATGTTGCATTTCATTTGGAAATCAAGGTCCCAGAGTCTGGAGGAAGTGTGGAGAGGCACAGAATCCAAGTTGCTTGAAGTCCAGTGTGAAGCTACCACAGTCAGTGATGATTTGGAGTGCCATGTCATCTGCTGGTGTTGGTCCACTGTCTTTTATCAAGTCCAGAGTCAATGCAGCCATCTACCAGGGGATTTTAGAGCACTTCATGCTTCCATCTGCTGACAAGCTTTATGTAGATGCTGATTTCCTTTTCCAGTAGGATGTGGCACCTGCCCATAATGCCAAAATAACTGGTAACTGGTTTGCTGCCCATGCTATTACTGTGATTGATTGGCCTGTCAACTTGCCTGACCTGTTGACAGGTCAACAATACTTGCCTGGTATTGTTAAGAGGAAAATGAGATACAACAGATCCAACCACACAGACGAGCTGAAGGCTGCTATCAAAGCAACCTGGGCTTCCATAACACCTCAGCAGTGTCACAGGCTGATTGCCTTCATGCCATGCCGCACTGATGCAGTAATTTGTGCTAAAGGATCCCTGACCAAGTATTGAGTGCATAAATTAACATACTTAACCTTTGCGGGTGTTTTGACTTAATTAGCTGACAAGAGCTCTTCTCAGGTGGACATTTCTGTATTATCAATGTTTTATTCTAATATTTTCAGATAGTGGCATTCATGAAACGTGCGTACAGTACGATCAAATTTGATCTTAAAATGATTGTTCAATCATTTCACCGACAGAGTTGGTATTCATCAATATTATCTTTGTCATATACATACGATCAAACTCACGTCTGGTCAGAGAGTCTGGAGGAAGTGTGGAGAGGCACAGAATCCAAGTTGCTTGAAGTCCAGTGTGAAGCTACCACAGTCAGTGATGATTTGGGGTGCCATGTCATCTGCTGGTGTTGTTCCAACGTAAACCAACGTCAAAAAATAAGATCATGCTTGATTCACAATAAGACCATCATTATCACGAAAAACAACAATTGTTACAGCCTCAGTAACAATAACCACAATTATAATTATAATAGGTAGGCCTGATATAAAATGACGATGAATATAACACATGCAAACGTACCACAATATTAAATATTGTATCACTACCGTAGGCTATTATTGCATTATTTATTTCACTTTATTCTGCATTTTCTCTCTTATTTCTGTTGTTCATGCGTTTGTATGCCTTGAAATGCCTTTGTGTGTAATGCGCTAGACAAATAAACTTGCTTTGCCTTGCTTTTCCTAAGTCACTCAGGCCGTATCGACATATTTGGAGATCATAAATGGTCGTTATAATTTTGGTGGCAGGCATCTTTATTAGCTAACAGGTCTTGAATTGACTAGTGAGAGGATAAATAAACCAGTGGTTCTGGGTCAAGCAGTTACAGGCTATAACTTATGTTGAAATCGGTCAATTCACAGGCTGCTGATCGCCACACCTGCATAAATTACAGGTGTGTCATATGTAAATAAGGACAGGTGCAGGACGTTCTCGCATCCACGTCTTTATCCGATTTACCAATCTGCGATGACGTCTACGCTCACTTCGACCAGGTGCGACAGTTGCATGAATCATATTTAGAGATCATCCTAAGTCTCTACCAACGTTCGAATCTGAGATCTTTTCTGAGAAGGTTTCATGAATGAGGACCACTGGAATTTTGATTTCCATGAGCTGTAAGCCGTAATCATTAAGACTGAAACAAAAAAGGCTTTTCGAAATTTTCGCCTTATGTGTAATAAATCTAGAATAATTAAATTTAAAAAATCTAGAATAATTCAAATCAAAAAGGTGTCACTTTTTGATTTGAATTATGGGAAAAAATGAACTTTTCCACAATATTCAAATGTTTTGAAATACACCTGTATACACATATACCTTACCATGTAATGTCCAAAGGATTTTACCCCACAAAACATCTATTTTTCTGATCCACCTTCCTTTTGACACTCTTTCAGAGGGACATTTTTATTGCTATCAACCTATTGAGGTTTTGAGCAAATGCTCCCGACCAATGAACGCACAGTGAAATAGGCCTATATCACTACACAACTCACATTTACGAGTCAGGATAATAACATTATATACAGTACTTTTATATATGTTATATAGAGCGATCAGCCATAACATTATGACCACCTGCCTCATATTGTGTAGGTCCTCCTTTTGCTGCCAAAACAGCCCTGACCTGTCGAGGCATGGACTCCACTAAACCTCTGAAGGTGTGCTGTGGTATCTGGCCCCAAGATGTTAGCAGCAGATCCTTTAAGTCCTGTAAGTTGCGAGGTGGGGCCTCCATGGATCCCACAGATGCTCGATTGAATTGAGACCTGGGGAATTTGGGGGGAATTTGTTCCTCAAACCATTCCTGAACCATTTTTGCTCCACATGGTCTGCAACAATCCTCAGGTAGGTGGTGTGTGTCAAAGTAACATCCCCATGAATGTCATTTGGAATGTAATTCCATATTGTATCAATGTAATTTGACTTCAGCACAGAGCAGGTTTCCAGCATTTTGGAGTGGCAGGTATCTGCTCCACTCCAGGTTCACTCTAGAGGTCTAGGCATGCTCTGCCCAGAATTTTTTATTTCCTTCATTAGTCTTCTTTAGATTTAGGCATACAATATGCTGTTTAATTATTAAATGTTGAGAGCTTCTTGGATAGCTGAATAGAAAAGTGAATGGCAGCCCACATAATCAGAAAATGGTGTATTTGTTAAATTATGTTTTTAACACAACGATGGAGCGATGTGGTCAGGCAATTTTTTTCCTGTGAGATAGAGCAATTTTTTGCAAAGCAGGAAAAGGGACATTGAGCACCCAGTGTGATGTCCAATAACTGTGGCGAGTAACATTTTCCGATCAGCAGTGCTCACATTCTGCTCTGCAGTGACACATGAAATATATAGTTATTAAAAATTTCCAGGCAAACAACACAATTCACTATGACTCCTGTATCACTCCTGTATCAATTCACTATGAGTAACCTAATCACATAGAATGTAGTAATTGTTGTCAATGTAACTGTTTTAGCCCCAAAGAATGTGGCTCTCTTGACAGTAGAAATAGGCTTCAGGAATTACTGCCCACATACAGTTGTGCTCATATGTTTGCATACCCTGGCAGAAATTGTGAAATTTTGGCATTGATTTTGAAAACATGACTGATCACATAGTTGTTTGGCTCCTTTTTAAATCATAATGATAACAGAAATCATCCAAATGGCCCTGATCAAAAGTTTACATACCCTTGAATGTTTGGCCTTGTGACAGACACACAAGGTGACACACACAGGTGAAAATGGCAATTAAAGGTGAATTTCCCACACCTGTGGCTTTTTAAATTGCAATTAGTGTCTGTGTATAAACAGTCAATGAGTATGTTAGCTCTCACGTGGATGCACTGGGCAGACTAGATACTGAGCCATGGGGAGCAGAAAAGAACTGTTAAAAGACCAGCGTAACAAGGTAATGGAACTTTATAAAGATGGAAAAGAATATAAAAAGATATCTAAACACTTGCAAATGCCAGTCAGAAAATTCGGGGATCTCTTGACACCAAGCCAAGGTCAGGTAGACCAAGAAAGATTTCAGCCAAAACTGCCAGAAGAACTGTTCAGGATACAAAGAAAAACCCACAGGTAACCTCAGGAGAAATACAGGCTGCTCTGGAAAAAGACAGTGTGGTTGTTTCAAAGAGCACAATACAACGATACTTGAACAATAATAAGCTGCATGGTCGAGTTGCCAGAAAAAAGCCTTTACTGCGCCAATGCCACAAAAAAGCCCGATTACAATATGCCCGACACTTAACAGACCTCACAGCTTCTGGCACACTGTAATTTGGAGAGACGAGACCAAAATAGAGCTTTATGGTCACAACCATAAGCACTATGTTTGGAGAGGGGTCAACAAGAACTATAGTGAACAGAATACCATCCCCACTGTAAAGCATGGTGGTGGCTCACTGATGTTTTGGGGGGGTGTGAGCTCTAAAGACATGAGGAATCTTGTGAAAATTGATGGCAAGATGAATGCAGCATGTTATCAGAAAATACTGGCAGACAATTTGCATTCTTCTGCACGAAAGCTGCGCATGGGACGCTCTTGGACTTTCCAGCACGACAGTGACCCTAAGCACAAGGCCAAGTTGACCCTCCAGTGGTTACAGCAGAAAAAGGTGAAGGTTCTGGAGTGGCCATCACAGTCTCCTGATCTTAATATCATCGAGCCACTCTGGGGAGATCTCAAACGTGCGGTTTATGCAAGACGACCAAAGATTTGCATGACCGGGAGGCATTTTGCCTAGACGACTGGACAGCTATCCCACCTGCAAGAATTCAGGGCCTTATAGACAACCATTACAAAATACTGCACGCAGTCATTGATGCTAAAGGGGGCAATACACAGTATTAAGAACTAAGGGTATGCAAGCTTTTGAACAGGGGTCAGTTCATTTTTTTCTTTGTTGCCATGTTTTGTTTTATGATTGTGCCATTCTGTTATGACCTACAGTTGAATGTGAATCCCATAAGAAATACAAGATGTGCTTTGCCTGCTCCTTCATGTTTTCTTTACAAATGGTACATATATTACCAATTCTCCAAGGGTATGCAAACTTTTGAGCACAACTGTAAATGTAGAATCTAACGGATGTGAATGAGAAACAAAACTGTAAACAATATACTCAATTAGCCAAATCATAATCACAAATTCAAAATGGACTGCTAGATTAAAGTTGGGAAATATAGTTTCCAACCATTAAATGCAGAGTTAGAATAATAAATGTGTCATTGTCGTGTCTACTATAGGCTTGATTTGTAAACTGCTAGGCCTTATACTGTGACAGCTTGAATTTGCTACAATCCCCAATCAAGGCAGATGCCAAATTGGAAAAGCCAAAATTTGTTTATTATTCTACTTTCATGTTTAACAAAATCCTGCTAAAATCCTACTAAGTCGAAAAATGTTTTGCCTTCTAATGCAGCTAACTGCAGGTCTCAAAACCCATTATTAAGGTAATAACACCCCTTTTGAACCAGCGTACACATTAAACTGATATTTTAAAATAAACCTGTTTCAATAGCATGAGTTTAGGTAGCCAAAACACGATTATGTAACGTAACAAAAACACACTGCTTAATAAATCTTTGGACCATGAAAAAAAAAATCATTCCAATCTACGCAATTTCCGAATGAAATGCTCATGTTGCAAACTTTAGAATAGAACATTTCTATATATTAAAGGTGACCATTAAAACATTACATAATTCTTTTCAGAAAGAATACCGCAACAGTCCTGAAATTCTTATATGAAAAAGATTACTGTCACTGAATTTATGATGAACTAACACACATTTCATGAATTTGTAGTTTAGTCTATTAATTGCAGTGTTGTTTATATTCTGTCCTGTGGAAAGTTAGAACAGAAAACAATTGGCCCTAGTTTCTGTTCTCCACAAATGCACACATGTAGTCCTTCAACTGGGTCTCAGCCGACTGGCATGAGCCACAGGTCTACGGATGAGGTTGACGCATCTCATTGCGACCAACGCTCGTTTGATATCTGTTACGTACCACCACACTCCCCTGAACGAAACTTCTACCCGCAGCCATGACACTAGGCCAAAACGGGTTGCTGACCCCTCGTGTAGTGGATCTTGGACATTGCTGCTTTGTCTTGTTGTGATCTGGTGACTCCTTGTGGTGAGTTCAAGCTCACCAAAGGTGCCTTTAAGCCTTTAAGGTGCCTTTTACTGATTAAAAATTACCATCTCCCAGAAGTAGACGGCCATCTCGCTGCGGTTCTGCAGGACAGCCCAAATCAATAGAGAGGCCCAGGGATACTGACAGCGCTGCTCTTTGTACTGACACTTCTCCAGCAACAACTTATTCACATGCTGAGAGAAGAGAGACCAGAAAAATAGAAAGAGTGCATATACATTGGTTAGCACAGCAGTCACACTTAAATTGGGTGGCTAGTAATTAAGTGGTATAACCAAGCAGATTTCATAATTCGATTATAATGTTTGTGTCTATAGCATGAGTAAGAGGGCATAGCACACATTAATGAAACAAGGTCATTAAAATAAATGCAGTATACACGGGTAAAGGAAAATGTTGATGTCAAAATCTGCCAAGACGTCTCCTTGTGTGGGAATAAAGGAATTAGAAATTGCATGCAAGTTTTCAAATAAATTTGAAATTGCAGATTTACTGTCAATGCGGTCAATATTAACTACAACCCTGTTTCCAAAAATGTTGGGACACCGCGTGAAATGTAAATAAAAACGCAATGATGTGCAAATCATTTAAACCCTATATTCAAAAGAAAATAGTACAATGACAAAATATCAAATGTTGAAACTGAGACATTTTGTTTCTTGAAAAATAAATGCCTACTTTGAATTTGATGCCACCAACACGTTTCAAAAAAATTGGGACAGATTCAACAAACGACTGGAAATGTTGTGTATATGCTAAAAAACTAAACCTGGTAGAACATCACACAACTTATTACTTCAACTGGCAACAGGTCACTGACATGACTGGGTATTAAAAGATCATTCCGGAGAGGATGGGTCTGTCAGAAGTGAGGATGGGGAGGGGTTCACCACTCTGTGAAAGACTGCGTTGGCAAATAGTGCAACAATATATGAAGAACATTTCTCAACGTAAAATTGCAAAGAGTTTGGGGATCTCATCATCTACGGTACATGATATCATCAAAATAATTATATTATTCAGAGAATCCAGAGAAATCTCTGTTTGCAAGGGACAAGTTTGAAAACCAATATTGGATGGCCATGATCTTCAGGCACTCAGACGGCACTGCATTAACAGACACAATTCTATAGTGGAAATCAATCAATCAAATGTTTTTTTACAAATAACAAACAAACAAAAGTGTTGTTAGGCCCATTTTACATCAGCAGTTGTCGCAACGTGCTTTTACAAAACACCCAGCCTGAAACCCCAAGGAACAAGCAACAACAATGTTGAAGCACAGTGACTAGGAACCAGGCTCAGTGTGGTGACTAGTCCTCTCCTGGCTGTGCCAGGTGAACATCTTAATAGTACAAGTTGTAATAATTAGTAAATGCATTTGGGTTGTGTAAATAAATCCTAAACCGGGTCAGAAGCATGACCAGATGGTCAAGGACAGGGACAACCGTGTGGAGGGGGGGGGTGGTTATTAGACTGGCCACTGGAATTGTATAGTCTTGATCTGCAACACAGCCAGGAGGAGTTTGGACATTGGCAGCAACGAATCATTAGAGCCTGGTACTTGGGAGGTATGGGCCAAGACCCTCATGTCCTCCTAAGTTTGAACAGAGCAGGAGACAAGAAAGTGCATTCCTTAGTTTTACAAGGTTTTACAGTGGAGAAGGAAAACTGACCCTACTCCCACCGACACATTAATATAGCAGCGTAAAACCTTGGGGCTGAGACAGGGGGGTCAAGTGACACCGCAACGCTATCTGGGGGAGGCCCCGGGCAGGGCCCAACAGGCAGGAAGTCAATCCACCAACATTGCCAAGCATCAACCAAAGGGACACCAGCCAACCGCAACCACCCTGAAATGAGGGCCGAGTATTGCCAGCACAGTTCACCCCAATTGCACATTGGGCGCAATGGAGAGACAACAAGCCAGTGACTCCGCCCCCGAATGGCATTGGAGAGAGGGCATCCCAGTGGCGATGAGAGCCCACCTGGCAAGACAGCAAGGGTAGACAGTATCAAGCCTTTCCGTTCACCTTCACACCCCTGGGCCAGACTGCACTTAATCCTAGACCATGCTGAAGAGATGAGTCTTTAGTAGACACTTGAAAGTTTGGACTGAGTCTGCATTTCTAACCTTAATTGGCACATCATTCCACAGTAGTGAAGCTCTATGAGAGAAAGCCCTGCCTCCAGCTGTTTGTTTAGAAATTCTAGGTACAATTAGAATGACTGCATCTTGCGATCTTAGGTTACATTTAGGTATGTATGGCTGGATCATTTCAGTGAGGTAAGTAGGAGCAAGTCCATGTATTGCTTTATAGGTCAACAATAAAACCTTAAAATCAGCCTTCGCCCCAACAGGCAGCCATTGTAAAGAGGCTAGTACTGGAGTAATGTGTTCACATTTTTTAGTTGTAGTTAGGATTCTAGCAGCCATGTTCAGCACTAATTGAAGTTTATTTATTGATTTATCAGGGTAACCGGAGAGAAGAACATTACAGTAATCTAATCTAGAAGTGACAAAAGCATGGATTAGTTTCTCTGCATCAGTTTTTGATTAATAGTTTCTGACTTTTGCAATGTTCCAAAAAGGGAAAAAAGCAGCTCTTGAGATATATTTTATATGTTCATAAAAAGGAGAGATCGGGGTCGAGGGTAATGCTGAGGTTTCTCACAGTTTTTGGGATACGACCATACAACCGTCGAGGTTCATTGTAAGGTCTGCCAACAAAACTCTTTGTTTCTTGGGTCCTAAAACAAGCATTTCTGTTTTTCTTGAGTTTAAAAGCAAGACGTTCTCCGTCAGCCACTTCCTAATATCTGAAACACAAAGTAGCTAATTTTGGGGCTTCTGCATCTTTCATCGAAATATACAACTGTGTGTCATCAGCATAACAGTGAAAACTGACATTGTGATTCTGGATGACGTCACCCAGAGGCAGCATATATAGTGACAACAACAATGGGCAAAAAACCGAGCCTTGAGGAACACCAAAACATACCTTTGATTTGTCAGAGGACATGCCATCCACACATACTGATATCTTTCAGATAAATAAGATTTAAACCAGGCTAGAACATATCCACGAAGCCCAGTATGGTTTTCCAGTCTCTCTAAGAGAAGGGAGTGATCAATAGTGTCGAAGGCAGCACTAGATAAAAGAAGAGCACCACTCCAGCTAGGATGAAATCCATTGCTCTTCAGCAGATCAGGCTTGGCCCTTTTTCAGGGAGAGTCCCAAAAAGAGGGCCAGTTATCTACAAACTCTACCTCCTACGATGGGCAGACCTCCATTTTCAGCCAGCGATTGAGTTGTGCAAGTCTGCTATAGAGCTTGTCACTACCCCTAGCTGGGAGGGGGCCAGAGACAATTACTTGATGCAGACGCATCTTTCTAGCTAAGTTACATGCTGATGCTATGTTCTGCTTTGTAACCTGTGACTGTTTCATCCTAACGTTGTTGGTGCCAACGTGAATAACAATATCTCTGCTTGTTATACTTGCCAGTTTTAGACTTTGCTAGCACCAACCCCAGATTTGCAGCTACGTTGTTGGCTCTGCCCCCCATTAAACAGTGTGCGTTCGTCGGCTAATTCTTTAGTCTAACACTGCGGGTAACGGAATCGCCGATGACTAGATTTTCTGTTTTTTCCGGGCCACCGGTAGAAAATGCCTGCCAATCGTTCCCCTCCAAAGACGGCTCGGGCCTTGATTCCGACTCCAGTGACGAAATCACTGCATGGGCTCAGGGACACTTCCGAAACCAATGTCTGTGAACACAGTACGTCGCTGCATCCACAAATGCAATTTAAAACTCTACCATGCAAACCATATACAGTTGGGCTCATAAGTTTGCATACCCTGGCAGAAATTGTGAAATTTCAGCATTGATTTTGAAAATATGACTGATCATGCAAATCTTTTATTGAGGGATAGTGATCATATGAAGCCATTTATTATCACATAGTTGTTTGGCTCATTTTTAAATCATAATGATAACAGAAATCACCCAAATGGCCCTGATCAAAAGTTTACATATCCTTGAATGTTTGGCCTTGTTACAGACACACAAGGTGACACACACAGGTCAAAACGGCAATTAAAGGTAAGTTTCCCACACGTGGGTTTTTAAATTTGCAATTAGAGTCCGTGTATAAATAGTCAATGAGTTTGTTAGCTCTCACATGGATGCACTGAGCAGGCTAGATACTGAGCCATGGGGAGCAGAAAAGAACTGTCAAAAGACCAGCGTAACAAGGAAATGGAACTTTAGAAATATGGAAAAGGATGTAAAAAGATATCCAAAGCCTTGCAAATGCCAGTCAGTACTGTTCAGTCACTCATTAAGAAGTGGAAAATTTGGGGATCTCTTGATACCAAGCCAAGGTCAGGTAGACCACGAAAGATTTCAGAAGAATTGTTTGGGATACAAAGAAAAACCCACAGGTAACCTCAGGAGAAATACAGGCTGCTCTGGAAAAAGACGGCGTGGTTGTTTCAAGGAGCACAATACGACGATACTTGAGCATGGTTGAACAAAAATGAGCTGCATGGTCGAGTTGCCAGAAGGAAGCCTTTACTGCGCCAATGCCACAAAAAAGCCTGGTTACAATATGCCCAACAAAATCTTGACACGCCTCACAGCTTCTGGCACACTGTAATTTGGATTGATGAGACCAAAACCAAGCTTTATGGTCACAACCATAAGCGCTATGTTTGGAGAGGGGTTATCAAGGCCTATAGTGAACAGAATACCATCCCCACTGTGAAGCATGGTAGTGGCTCACTGATATTTTGGGGGGGTGTGTGAGCTCTAAAGGCACAGGGAATCTTGTGAAAATTGATGGCAAGATGAATGCAGCATGTTATCAGAACATACTGGCAGACAATTTGCATTCTTCTGCACGAAAACTGCGCATGGGACGCTCTTGGACTTTCCAGCACGACAGTGACCCTAAGCACAAGGCCAAGTTGACCCTCCAGTGGTTACAGCAGAAAAAGGTGAAGGTTCTGGAGTGGCCATCACAGTTTCCTGATCCTAATATAGTCGAGCCACTCTGGGGAGATCTCAAACATGCGGTTTATGCAAGATGACCAAAGACTTTGCATGACCTGGAGGCATTTTGCCAAGACCAATGGGCAGCTATACCACCTGCAAGAATTCAGGACCTAATAGACAACTCTTACAAAAGACTGCACGCTGTCATTGATGCTAAAGGTGGCAATACATAGTATTAAGAACTGAGGTTATGCAGACTTTTTTTCTTTGTTGCCATGTTTTGTTTTATGATTGTGCCGTTATAACCTACAGTTGAATGTGAATCACATAAGAAATAAAAGACGTGGTTTGCCTGCTCACTCGTCTTCTTTACAAATGGTACATATATTACGAATTCTCCAAGGGTATACAAACTTTTAAGCACAACTGTATAAACAACATTGAGAACCGCCGCTGCCTTCTCTTGGCCCGGGCTCATTTAAGATGGACTGAGGTGAAGTGGAAAACTGTCCTGTGGTGTGACAGATCAAAATCAGATTTCATTTTTGGAAATTATGGATGCAGCAACCTTCGGACAAAAGAGGATATGGACCATCTGGCTTCTTATCAGCGCCCAGTTCAAAAGCCAGTATCCGTGATGGTATGGGGGTGCATTAATGCACATGGCATGGGTGACTTGCGCATCTGTTAAGGCACCATTAATACTGAACAATATACAGTGAGGGAAAAAAATGTTTGATTCCCTGCTGATGTTGTACGTTTGCCCACTGACAAAGAAATGATCAGTCTATAATTTTAATGGTAGGTTTATTTGAAAAGTGAGAGACAGAATAACAACAAAAAATCCTGAAAAACACATGTCAAAAGTGTTATAAATTGATTTGCATTTTCATGAGTGAAATAAGTATTCGACACCTCTGCAAAACATGACTTAGTACTTGGTGGCAAAACCCTTGTTGGCAATCACAGAGGTCAGATGTTTCTTGTAGTTGTCCACTAGGTTTGCACACATCTTGTCCCACTCCACTTTGCAGATCTTCTCAAAGTCATTAAGGTTTCGAGGCTGACGTTTGGCAACTCGAACCTTCAGCTCCCTCCACAGATTTTCTATGGGATTAAGGTCTGGAAACTGGCTAGGCCACTCCAGGACCTTAATGTGCTTCTTCTTGAGCCACTCCTTTGTTGCCTTGGCCGTGTGTTTTGGGTCATTGTCATGCTGGAATACCCATCCATGACCCATTTTCAATGCCCTGGCTGAGGGAAGCAGGTTCTCACCCAAGATTTGACGGTACATGGCCCCGTCCATCGTCCCTTTGATGCGGTGAAGTTGTCCTGTCCCCTTAGCAGAAAAACACCCCCAAAGCATAATGTTTCCACCTCCATGTTTGACGGTGGGGATGGTGTTCTTGGGGTCATTGGCAGCATTCCTCCTCCTCCAAACACGGCGAGTTGAGTTGATGCCAAAGAGCTCGATTTTGGTCTCATCTGACCACAACACTTTCACCCAGTTCTCCTCCGAATCATTCAGATGTTTATTGGCAAACTTCAGACGGGCCTGTACATGTGCTTTCTTGAGCAGGAGGACCTTGTAGACGCTGCAGGATTTCAGTCCTTCACGGCGTAGTGTGTTAGCAATTGTTTTCTTGGTGACTATGGTCCCAGCTGCCTTGAGACACTGACAAGATCCTCCCGTGTAGTTCTGGGCTGATTCCTCACCGTTCTCATGATCATTGCAACTCCACGAGGTGAGATCTTGCATGGAGCCCGAGACCGAGGGAGATTGACAATTCTTTTGTGTTTCTTCCATTTGCGAATAATCGCACCAACTGTTGTCACCTTCTCACCAAGCTACTTGGTGATGGTCTTGTAGCCCATTCCAGCCTTGTGTAGGTCTCTTGTCCCTGACATCCTTGGACAGCTCTTTGGTCTTGGCCATGGTGGAGAGTTTGGAATCTGATTGATTGATTGCTTCTATGGACAGGTGTCTTTTATACAGGTAACAAGCTGAAATTAGGAGCACTCCCTTTAAGAGTGTGCTCCTAATCTCACCTCGTTACCTGTATAAAAGACATATGGGAGCCAGAAATCTTTCTTGATTGAGAGGGGATCAAATACTTATTTCACTCATTTAAATGCAAATCAATTTATAACATTTTTGACACGCGTTTTTCTGGATTTTTTTGTTGTTATTCTGTCTCTCACTGTTCAAATAAACCTACCATTAAAATTATAGACTGATCATTTATTTGTCAGTGGGCAAACGTACAAAATCAGCAGGGGATCAAATAATTTTTTCCCTCACTGTATACAGGTTTTGAAGCAGCATACAGTATGCTGCCATCCAGACGATGTCTTGTTCAGGGAAGGCCTTGCTTATTTCAGCAAGATAATGCTAAACCACATTCTGCAAGTATTTCAACTGCACGGCTTCACAGTAAAAGAGTCTGGGTGCTAAACTGGCCTGCCTGCAGTTCAGACCTGACCCCCATTGAAAACATTTGGTGCATTATGAAATGAAAAATACAACAAAGAAGACCCTGAACTGTTGAGCAGCTGCAATCCTATATCAAGCAAGAATCGGAATACATTTCACTTTTAAAACTACAGCAATTGGTCACCTCAGTTCCCAAACGCTTACGGAGTATTGTTAAAAAAGGTGATGCAACACAGTGGTGAACATGCCCATGTCCCAACTTTTCTGAAACGTGCTGCTGGCATCAAATTCAAAATGGGCATGTATTTTTCCAGAAACAATAACATTTCTCAGTTTCAACATTTGATACGTTGTCTTTGTACTATTTTCAATTAAATATAGGGATAAACGATTTGCACATCATTGCATTCTGTTTATATTTTTATTTTACGCAAAGTCCCAACTTTTTTGGAAACATGGTTGTAAATGTTGATATAGCAGGCTTTTCAAACTGAACATTGGTGCAATATTTCTATAATAATGATGCGCAAGGTCAAAAGGAAATGTTCCTGAATCCTTTCTTGAGGGATCAAAAGTGGTTATGGAGAAACCCTTCACAGTGGGTTCTAGGAAGAACCAATTAAAGAGGGTTCTGCCTAGCATCAAAAGGGTTCCCTTATAGAGACAAGTTAAAGAAACCTATATGGGTTTGTATTGTTTAGGAGCTGGAATTCAGCAATGGCAAATACCACCTTCAATGCTCTCCAGGAGCTGGTGCTCTTGTCCAATTCCAAAAGACTGTAGTAGAAGGGTTGACAAACATCTCCCATAACGTCCCACAGTAGTCGTGACACCTAGAGGGAGAGGAAGTTGGAATTGAGATGAGTCTAAAGGGGTATGAAGAGAGAAAATATTTTACATAAAGTACTTCCACTGTGGTCCAGACATGAATGAGGGACAGGGAGCAAGAAAAAACATTTCCCTAATCCGTTTTGAGACATTCAGTGCATGGAGGCAGACCCAAAATGGGAGTACGAACAAAAAAATGTGTGATCTTGTGGGGAAAGTCATTGGGTGCATCCATAAGTGTATAGCACAAGTAAAAGGCTAATATTGGATTTTGAGGGGATCAGCAAACAAATAGAAATGACTTATGTACTTAGCTTCATAGGATGAGGGCACAATGGAAAGAGGGGAGAAGTAAAAGTGGGCACATACAGCCAAAGAAAATCACATATAAGAAGATTTATAGGGATATTGTTTGGGTATAAAAGAATGGTGAAATAGTTGTTAATGTTAATTTTCTGTCGAAAGGAGCTGTGAATACATAAATAAACAATTTATAGAATAATATTTTGTATTCTTTGATAAGTATAACTTTTTTGTATATAAAGAGTAGTAATGACAATACTCTTTTTATTGATACTATTTTTTATAATTTTTGATTTTGCATTTCAACTTGAGGGGAGGAGAGAAACTGTAGTGTAGTTTTAACTGTTTAATAAATGTTTTGTAATTAAAATCTGGTGCAAGACAATTGGGGAATGAGATAAAGATAGAAGAAACCCATTATATATGTAAATTAGATTTTTCATGTTGTAATACTTGTGATAACCATAACTCTGCTTGTTTGTGACTTTGAATAAAAAAATATTTAAAAAAAAAAAGAAACACTGTTGTCATTGAAATTTCACCTAAGCCTCTGAATTAGGTAAATCAAGATTTCTCACATCTGGTTATTGAGCAAAACAAGGATTATGATTTCTGGAAATAAAGGATAAAGGTACACAGACCCAGCAAAAAACATTTGTGGACATTTCAATAAGGATTTTACTGTGGGTTTTAGACATACTGAGGGAAACTATTGATGTAAGTGAAAATGCCTCGGTGTAACTGATGGTACATGCAGGCTAAAACAGCAAGGGAGCATTGACATGGAATTTCTGGGATGCCAGCAAGACTGAATCCCCGTCAACCTGTTTCAGTTGGAAAAATCCTATCTGTTTCTGGATCCTATTTACAATATACAGTACCTTCGGAAAGTATTCAGAATCAAACACCTTCACATTCTCCACATTTTGTTGTGTTACAGACCTAATTGTTCATTGATTAAATGTATAAGAAGTTATGAAATGTGTGCCAATTTAGTGAAAACAAAAAACTTAAATCTCTCATGTACATACTGTACACTACCGTTCAAAAGTTTGAGGTCACTTAGAAATGTCCTTGTTTTCCATGAAAACATACATTCAATGAGTTTGAATAGGAAATATAGCAAAATGAATAAGAAACAGTCATTGACAAGGTTAAAAATAATGATTTTTAATTTAAATAATGTGTCCTAGAAGCTGCTTTTGTCAAAGAATCCTCCCATTTGTAGCAATTACAGCCTTGCAAACCTTAGGCATTTTAGTTGTCAATTTTTGGAGGCAATCTGAAGAGATTTCATGCTTCCTGAAGCCCCTCCCACTAATTGGATTGGCGTGACGTGCACTTACGTGCCATATGGTCAAGCTGCTCCCACAACAGCGTAATAGGGTTCAGATCCAGTGACTGTGCTGGCCACTCCATTATAGACAGAATAACAGCTGACTGCTTCTTCCTAAGATAGTTCTTGCATAGTTTGGAGCTGTGCTTTGGGTCATTGTTCTGTTGTAGGAGGAAATTGGCTCCAATCAAGCGCTGTCCACAGGGTATGGCATGGCGTTGCAAAATGGAGTGACAGCCTTCCTTCTTCAAGATCCCTTTAACCCTGTACAAATCTCCCACTTTAACACCACCAAAGCATCCCCAGACCATCACAATTCCACCACAATGCTTGAAAGAAGCACTCCTCCAGCATCTTTTCATTTGGTCTGTGTCTCATGAATGTTCTTCATTGTGATCCGAACACCTCAAACATAGATACGTCTGACCGTTTTCCAATCTTCCTCTATCCAATGTGTGTTCTTTTGTTCCAATCTTAATCTTTTCTTTTTATTGGCCAGTCTGATATATGGCTTTTTCTTTGCAACTCTGCCTTCACTGCCTCGCCTCTTCACTGTTGATGTTGCGACTGGTGTTTTGTGGGTACTATTTAATCAAGATGCCAGGACCTGTGAGGCATCTGTTTCTCAAACTAGACACTAATGTATTTGGCCTCTTGCTCAGTTGAGCACCGGGGCCTCCCACTCCTCTTTCTTTTCTGGTTAGTGACGGTTTGTGCTGTTCTGTGAAGGGAGTAGTACAGAGAGTTGTCTGAGATCTTCAGTTTCTTGGCAATTTCTCGCATGGAACAGCCTCCATTTCCCAGAACAAAGAATAGAATAATGAGTTTCAGAAGAAAGTTCTGTTTCTGGCAATTTTTAACCTGTAATCGAACCCACAATTGCTGATGCTCCAGATACTCAACTAGTCTAAAGAAGGCAAGTATTATTTCTTCTTTAATCATCACTGTGGTAAGACAATTGCTAAATTAATAATGCTAAACTTGGATTAGCAAACACAACATGCCATTGGTACACAGGACTGATGGTTGCTGATAATGGGTCTCTATATGCCCATGTAGATATTCCTTTGAAAATCAGCCGTTTCCAGCTACAATAATCATTTAAAACATTAACAATGTCTATACAGTAGGTTCTCGAAAAAGCCTGATCCAGAGCGCACCTCAGACTGGGAAGAACATTAATTTTTCAGTGTGACATGGCACACAGCAATGACAATGTTTGAGTGGCTTTGGGACAAGTCCGTGAATGCCCATGAGTTGCCCAATCAAAGCCCAGAACCTCATTGAACATCTGTAGGGACACTTGTAAGATTGGAGTACACTGACACACCCTTTTCAATCTGACAGAACTTGACAGCATCTCCAAGAAAAATGGGAGAAACTGCCCAAATCCAGGCGTGCAAAGCACATACTCAAGAATACTCAAAACTGTGATCACTGCCAAAGGAGTTTCTATAAAGTACTGAATAAAAGGTCTGAATACTAACGTAAATCACAATTTTTTGTTTTTTATTTTCAAAATACAAACATTTCTAAAAACATTAATTAAGGGATATTGTATGGACTGATGGCAAACAAATGTAATCAATTGTAAGTTAAGTCTATAACACAACAAAATGTGCAAAAAGTGAAGTGGTTCGAATACTTTCTGAAGGCACTGTTTAGAATCAGCTTTCCTCAGACTCTCAGAAACGTGCCGAAGAATAATTAATGTTTTCTGAATTGATTGAGGATCAATTTGAGGGTAAGTTTGTCCTTCAAAACATTTTTGGAAGCAGGTTATCAAAGAAAACAAAACACCTACATTCAACCAAAAACGTACCCTCAAACCTACCCTGAGAAAACAACCCCAATGTCTGTCACACCTCCTTTTACATAATTCATCTATTACGTCATTTCTCAACAAATACCCAGTCACCTGTACCCAAAAATAAAATGCAATCCCTTCTTACCTCATACAAGCTGAGCTCTGTGGCAGAGGATGGTCCTGACATGGGGCTCATGGGCCTTTTGATGGTCCGTAGGGCAAGAGACAGTTGGCAGGGAACCTGCTTCTTTATGAGGTGTTGCCGGGGCACGCCTCTCTAAGAGGCGTCGCTGGAGCAACATGTAGGCCAGTGTTGTCAGGCAGTGAGCTGTACAAGCCCTCCAAACGTTGGTAGGTTAGGTAGTCCAAGATGTTGAGGCCGTTCTCATTGAAGAGACATACGAACTGGGGCTTGTCATTTATCAGCGCGTCCGTCATGGAGTCTTCCAGGTCTTTATACTATAGAGGGTGAGCAAAAATGCTTTTATTTTATTTTATTAATGCAGTTTTCAAAACCCAAACAACCACATGAAAATACAAAAATGTGTCCATCTCTGACTGGTGTGGCAAATAAAATATGATTGGTCACCCCAAACACGGTCTCAGGACCAGGGGAGCTGTATGGGGGGAAAGTTAGGACGATTCTAAGGGCCCAAGACTGACAAGGGCCCTAAAACATTATTAGAACATTAGGTTAAAAAATTTGACATGAAATAATTAACCTATCCATCTACAGTTGTGCTCATAAGAAATTGTGAAAATTGGGCATTGATTTTGAAAATATGACTGATCATGCAAAACAAAAGTATTTTATTTAAGGATAGTGATCATATGAAGCCATTTATCACAGTTGTTTGGCTCCTTTTTAAATCCTAATGATAACAGAAATCCCCCAAATGGCCCTGATCAAAAGTTTACATACCCTTGAATGTTTGGCCTTGTTATAGACACACAAGGTGACACACACAGGTGAAAATGGCAATTAAAGGTGAATTTCCCACACCTGTGGCTTTTTAATTTGCAATTAGTGTCTGTGTATAAATAGTCAATGAGTTTGTTAGCTCTCACGTGAATGCACTGAGCAGGCTAGATACTGAGCCATGGGGAGCAAGAAAGAACTGTCAAAAGACCTGCGTAACAAGTTAATGGAACTTCATAAAGATAGAAAAGGATATAAAAATATATCCAAAGCCTTGCAAATGCCAGTCAGTACTGGTCAATCACTTAAGAAGAAGTGGAAAATTCGGGGATCTATTGATACCAAGCCAAGGTCAGGTAGACCAAGAAAGATTTCAGCCAAAACTGCTGAATTGTTCAGGATAGAAAGAAAAACCCACAGGTAACCTCAGGAGAAATATAGGCTGCTCTGGTAAAAGCACGGTTGTTTCAAGAAGCACAACACGACGATACTTGAACAAAAATGAGCTGCATGGTTGAGTTGCCAGAAAGAAGCCTTTACTCAAAATAAATGCCAAAATTTCACAATTTCTGCCAGGGTCTGCAAACTTATGAGCACAACTGTACTGTATGCATCATGAAATGAAAAAACATTCAACTCCTCCGTGTTTCCTAAGTATCCATAGTGTATAACTAAGGTAGTTGGTTATTCGTTGGTAGCCCCAACTGCTCATTACTGACAGTTGTTTCCTAAGAAGACAAATTCAGTAAAAAAGACAGGGATGACCCATGATTCACTCTTATCTCACAAAGCGAATGAATGTCAAAACTGAAAAAAAAAAATCTAGGATGCAGGAATCTGGTTTAACAAATACTTTAGTGAAGGTTGTTGTTTTTGGAAATTCACAGTCTGATAAAACACTGCAACCAATGGCCCCCTAAGTGCAATGCGCGAATGCCTGATACTGAGAGATTTGGAAGCATGTGACAGTCACTGAGAGAGAAAATATAGTGGCGATGAGATTTATATTGAATAGAATTCATAATTGACACTCTTTTTTTATTCCATTTTTATGAGCCACTATTTGGGGTGTTCTTACATAAAATTAGCTATTTCATTGTAATGAAATAGCATAAGGCACGGCTTTCTGAATTTTGATTTATTGAACATTATAAGATGGTCTCAATGTACTTTGGTAAGGAGACTGAAGAGGAATGTACGTATGGCAAAAGCACGGGGCAGTTGGCAAGGTCTCACCAAAACACAGAAGCACTCCAACAATAATATTTGGTAACTGTCAGGATGAGATGCTATCACTATTGTTTAGTAAAACACCTCTGCAGTCAATGGTCCAGTACTGATAATGGTCATCTATTCTTCCAGATGTGGGAAACCATGATAAATAATTGAGGCTTTTTTTCTTTGAAGGTCCCTGGATTATACATCTGAAATCTCTTTCCTGCTGAATAGTCCCATTTGCAGACAATACATTGCTTTACAAGACAAAATAATAGTGACATATGATTCTAGCCCAAGACAGAGCAGTGCATCCACCTCCCCAAACGACCTGCTGCACACCTGAACTTCATTTTGATTGGGATTGGGATTGGTAGTGATGTGACTGAGTCAGGGTGAGATCACAAAAATAGTGTGTTTTTAGATTGGCTTGGCAATTTCAATGGCGTGATGAACCTTGATGAAAAGGGTTGATCACATTCAAATCATATTATTAATATATGGTGAGCAGGGGGAGGCCCATAAAGGCGTGTAGCCTAGGGGCCCCCTACCAGATTAAAACAGTTCTGCATTTACCACGCCTGCATTAATATTCAAAAAACAATCACATTCATATATCTCAGTGGATCTCCCTGAGGCATGACCTTACTATGGCAGCAGGAGCGAAGGAGTCCAAATATTTAAGCCAAATTTGTATACTATATGTTACACAATTTGCAGATTTCCTGTGCCCCCGCATGATGTTTGGTCCCCATTTCATCTGTTAAAACAATAATGTTTGTTTTAAAAAAGAAATTACACTTCTATCTGCCATTCTCATGAAACCTCCATAATATTGTTACGTTATTAGATACAAATTAGAGAGTCTGTCTCTCAGTTATGTTTGTTGAACTTGTCTGTTGTTTTGAATTGAATAAACAAACTGTTAACTAAATAACATCAAGAGAAGTTGATATATTAACAGTGGCATCAGAAGTGACAAGTGTCTCACCTTCCATTGGATGTCTCCACTGAACAGCTCACTCTTAGCGATGTCCACCCTGTTCCAGGCCACTGCTAGCTTCAACTCCTCTATATATTCACTGGAGTCGCTGGACACACGTTTATTGGCTGACAGAAAAATACATAGAACAAAAAAGGTGTTTGACTAAGATTTGACCATGCTCAACATATTTGTCAACAGATAAAGTGCATGCACACATTGTCCTGTCCTGAGACTGGAAATGAATTTGGAGGCCAGCCAAAAACAACTATTTATGAAGACATCTAGTTAAGTACACAGACAAACCTACCTCTGACCAGAGCCTTTAGTAGAACTGTGTCAAAATCATCCGAACTCTCCTGCTCCGAATTGAACACTGTTATCAGATCTCTGTTCTGATAGATACTCAGAGCCTTGGAAAAGTGAGAAAAAGATGGAGAGAGAGAAAAAGAGCAAGAGATACGGAAAATTTAAAAAAGGAGAGATATATGAAAGAAAGTCTTTCTCTCATACATTTATAAAAATTTGCTTTGATACGCATGATTCCTCTCCCAATATTTGGTATTTCTTAGGGGTTCAGCATTGAAACCCTATTACAGTATCGCTCATCTAATTACAGCATTTTCTTACCGCGGTAAGATCAGGTAGATTGTGTCGGCATGCGATAGATTGGAATAGTGCAATCATGGCTTTACACAAAGCATGGGGGAGCAAGAACGCTGACTTTAAAACTGACAGTAGGCTGTACTATATAATCCTAATTCGTCAAACTACCTTCCAATTTCACTCCATGTTTTTTTCGTTCTACAACCCTGAATTCAGCTTGAGAATGAGAGAAAAAATATATATTATAGCCTATCCTTATTATGACTGGCTTTTCTCTGTTGACTTGGGCAAACTATAGAAACAAAAATATGATACTGTATTTTCTGCTTCAACACCTAGACTATATTTTACTAAAAATTATTCAGACATATAACAAAATACAGGATTTACACTAGTCTAGAACCGCCAGGCCTTTCAGTCCCCCAGTATCCGTGTGGCTTAGCTTTGTTAGCATTCAATAGTCTAAAAAAAGAATGAATTACAGGATTTGTTTGTTTTAATCTATTCCATTAGAAGAATTGTCAATTAACTTTTTATATCTCAGGAATTATGCAATATATCATGTGGAGTTTTTTTAGGCTTTAGGTCAAATTGGCCAATACATTTCTTCGAATAAAGGTCTGATAATTTTGGCTGCTCTGTTTTCGCACAACACTCGAATGATTAAACAACATAATAGCATATGGAGTACACACTGTACCAGGGACATCACTAGAAAATCATGGATGGGGGAGCTAAGCCTTGTTTTGTGGGGTCTGGGCATACTATTTTTAGAGTAACAACGGGTGTAAAATCGATAAAAATAAGGTTATTTTTGGTCAAGGTTGGCTAAAAGTATACCTGTCTCATTGTTTGTGCTAGACACTGATCTAATATGACTTAAATTCTATCCAAATTAAGAAATTAAATTACACTCTGTCCACATCCATCCAACACCAACAAAAGGCACAAAAACGGATGTACTATATAGCCAAAATACTTTTGTCAACTATAGTTTATAGTAAATGAACATCTATGAACAACATATTCTGTTTCGAAGCGAGATTTCTCTGAATCATTCTGAATCATTTCAAAACAGATTTAGTCATTAGCTCATTCACCTCGGAATGAAGTCATTAAAATGTTTTATCATAATTAAAAAAGAAACATATAATAACCGGATCTCCTTTCCTCTGAACAGAATACGTCGCAATACGTTAACTTCAAACCCAAACAAACATAAATTTGGGAAACACGCACAGTTTTGCAACTGTGTTTCTGTTGAAACCGAAGAATTGAACATAACTAATCTCAAACCCCCTATTATCGGCATATCCAACATATTTTTGAAAAACATCTTGTACCGAGTAATCATTTGATCAAGTCATTGATGTTTATGATGATTATTAGTGACATACAAATGTTAGCTAGCATGTCATTAATGGGAAATTAATATTTCCAGTAATGGTGTTGTAGCTAAAATATATGACGGACCTATTATCGGCCACCGTCCCCAATTATTGTCCACTTTACTATTTTGCTGAATTACATTATAATTGCTTTTTTATTTGTATTACAAATAACAGATCTTAGTCTTCTCTGAAGTGTATACTAGAAAGTTGTAGCTAGCTTTCTTGCCTTCCGGTAAAGAAAAAAGACTTATCACTTGGATATTACATGACGTGTGGTCTGTCGAGCAAGTCGAATTTCACGAACTGCAACTTTTTTCATACATGACATTTTTAAGATCTCAAAAAATGTTTTAACCTCCATACATTTCTATAAAATGTTGGTGGGCCAGCTGAGTGATTAGCAAAACGTACCGTTGTTTTCCAGTGCTATTACATTTTGAACTTGAGAGGATTTACTACTCCGACCACTAGAAACGTTACCCCGAGGTGAAATCAGTTTTATTTTTGAGATTCAACAGACATTTACATTCGTTCCTCAGTTCAGGCTCCCTTCCACATTTAGGGCCCGTGGTCAAAGAGTAAACCAGTAATTGCCGAAATGTCATTAGATGAATATCCCAGCTAATGTCGTGGAAAAATATATCTTCTTGCCAAAAAGATGCAACAACTCAAAAGATGCAATAACTCAGGAGTTTGTGGATTCAATGTAGACTTTTAATGAGTAATCATAAAAGCCGAGTTGACCTGCAGGAACAACTGTCTGGCCAACCCGGGATACACATATTTATACAGTGTTATCTTGCACAATCTTCCTGGCCATCCCCTTATGCT
>JACXGI010007779.1:0-11370 GCA_016801175.1 Esox masquinongy
TGTGTGTGTGTGTGTGTGTGTGTGTGTGTGTGTGTGTGTGTGTGTGTGTGTGTGTGTGTGTGTGTGTGTTTAACTGTGATCATATTTGACACAAACATTTGGCTTTCCCTCCCAGTTTCTCATGGAGTTCGTCTCGGATGGACCGCAACATGATCACGATCATGACCGGACAAGTGGTTGACTTCTTTGACCGCGACTTCCGCGAGCTCTACGCTGTCTCGGAGAAACTGGACCTGTACAAGGAGTTCCACCTCAGCCCGCCGCCTGACCCGGCCAACGCCGTGCTGCTGAAGCCGGAGCCCTCTGAGCCCCGGGCCCCCGTCGCCACGTCCAGGTTCCAGGTCAGCTTGGGCGATTCGCGTAAAGGCAAGCTCCAGGTGCCCGCGCACAAATACCACAACCCCAAATACTCACTGGTGTTTGGGAACAGTGGTCCCAGACTGACAGGATCCTTACAGGATCTACCAGGCAGAGAAGCTACGTCTGATACCGTGGCTCCTGAGACTCACGACCCGGCCGGGACTCTAAAACAGACGAGCAGCGAAAAGTTGGATAAGCTCTCTCCTCTACCGTTTGAAAGCGGGAAAGGAAGCTCGAAAAACCGAAGCCCGGATAAGAAATCCCTGTCCTTCAAGAAGTTGTTCCGAGGGAAATCGGCAGCCAATCAGAATGCACTCGCCCGGGGTGACGGCGCGGCCACCAGTCCGGTCCCCTCCCCCGTGTCGTTGGCACCCAACGTCACGGGGGAGAACTTGGAGGTGACGGTGGTTCAACCGAAGAGTAAGAGGTCCAAAATGGGCCTGAAGAGTGTCTCTCTACAGGGTGTCAACACACAGGACAACGACAGTAAGTGTGAGTGTCTTTTGAAGCCCGGGCTCAATCCACCGAGAGCAGAGTGTCGGCAGGCGTTAGCGCCGCCCCCGCACGTGATTGACGAGGTCCCTGATTGGTGTGGATTGATGTCCGGGTCTTTTCTGAACTACGTCTGCAGACACCAGGCCGTTCCGTGGAATGATCTTAACAGTCCGGAGTAAGGCTGGACATTAGTCCTATCATTCAGAATTTAAGAGTGTGGACATCAGATTGACGTTAGAAGGACTTAACAGTTAGCATGAATAGCAGTTCCTCATGTCATAGTTTAAGAAGGGTGGACATGTTTCAATAATTTGAGTGGATGTCCGTTTCTTTTTATGATTTTACCCAAGTCTTCTGTTTCTCTCTCTCTCTCCCCAGTCATTGACCTTTGCTCTCTTTCTTTCTCACTCCCTCTGTTTCAGGCATGAGAGGCAGCAGGCCGTCAACAAAGAACAAGTGTGTTCAGTCCTGAGTGGAACTCTTCAAGAAGCCAAGAAGACCTTTCTTTCTTCTTTTTTTTTTTCAAGGCCCTCCATTGAATTACCTAATAACTTTGGAATTTTCTGCACAAAGTGCCGACATTTGTCGGCTGTACCTGTTTTGTACAAAGATGTTCTTTTGGCAGATGTAATATTCCGAAGCCTTTTAAAACACTGTCAGAAAGTTTACAACATGTACTTTACCATGTAAAGAATTATCTACTGCTGAATGCTGTCATGAATTTAACAAATGCATGTTTTATGTTTTTGTTTCATACGTGACAAAAGTATGTAAATTGTAAGCAGATTTCGGAATGGACATCTGAGTATGTGTTTCTTCACTACAACAGTTTTATTTTCCGTGTGTGTGTGTGTGTGTGTGTGTGTGTGTGTGTGTGTGTGTGTGTGTGTGTGTGTGTGTCCTTTCCAATAGCTCGCCAACCACAGGGGTAATATTGAGTCCCTGGTTTCTTTAATAAATAATTAATTTGACTACTTTGTGTCAGAACCAATAATGTAATTTGGGAGGTGGCCTAGCAATGATTCTGATCTACTGCCATAATGCTGTGTATAAGTGATCAGTTGTGGCGGGATGGTTTAAAAAAACGAAGACATTCCTCAACAGTTTTTAGGGTTCCCTATGTCAAATCACCATTGAACGTGGAGTCATGGCTTGATACAGTTTTAAAATGCTGATTTGCTTCAAAGGAAGAAATGCCTGTTAAGCCCTATGCCGAGTCTAATTTCACTTCCCTCTCCCGTTGTCACCGGGTTGTGCTTGAGATGGAGCCGATAGGACTGACTGGAAAATGTAAGTCTGCTTCCCTCCTTTACCACCACCTCTCTAAAAATAGCCTGCTGAGAGAGAATGCAGCAGCCTAGAGACACTGTGTGTGGGGCTGCCAGTGGTTTCAACACACTCCCACCACCACAACAGAAGAAGGCCCTCTGAATCACACCTCTGCAACCGTAAGAGCTCCCCCACGACAAATATTACATTTCAATTGCTAGTGTAGACTAACCCAACCACCCACAAATCACAATGTGACAATTTTGTTCCGATCCGCTCATATTTATACCACCATAGCTGGTTTCCATAACATCTGTTTTACCAATTTGGTTTGTAAGCATTTGTAAAGTACAGATGGAATAGGTATATGTATCGATATTGCAACCGGACAGACAAATGTACATCACCACAAGCATCCAAAATAGCCTAATGAATACATTTTTGACATCCCTAAGCATCATATAGTCTAGAATAATCACAGGAGTCCCTGCCCATCACTTCCAATTTGTCTGGTGAAATTTTAATTGGCAGGTTTTTATGTAGGGGATGGAGGTTCATGTCTGTACACCTTCCATTCTTTCAAAAGGCTACATGCCGGGAATGCTAACTTGACACCAAAGCTCTCATCAGGGAGAAGAAAATAAGAATAAGCGATATTACAATGACACATTTTTCTCAACAAGATTAGAGGGTTAAGTTGCATTGATTAGAAGCAGACCCAGTTACCCCTCCCCAGCCAATCAGGTGGCCGGGAGCTGCTGAGATGGGTCAGGTGTTCATAGGATAAGGTATTTGCTTTCAGAAAATCTGGAAGCTCTAAGGATGCATGACAAATACAGAAAAGACTGAAAGGTAAAGGAGGTAAGGAAAATCCTTACAGGATGATTTAGATCTTTTTTGTAAAACTTTCAAAATTTGATAGTCCACATACTTGGATATGTCAGAAATGTGGATATTCATAGGACAATTGTTTAATTGAGTTATCAATGACAAAGGTGGATGTAATGGCTTTCCCCCCAAAGTTTGCGCAAATGTTTCAAGTAATGCTCTGCTCTTTGTTGACTGCACATTGGTAAAAGCACATTGGCTGAATTCCTTAATTCCCGTTTATTGCACTTGAACAAAACCATTTTTGTTAACTGGTTGTTGGGAATCAGTTTATCTTTGTTGGTTGACTGATAAGGTCATTGTTGCATCATCCCAGACAGTTAATATGCAGAAGTTCCAAATGGTACTGTTGCATTTATCGCAACACTTAGTGCCCTATGCTTTTGTTTGTTTGTATTTGGTCTCCAGAGTGTGAAAGTTTCAGGGATAAGACTGTTGACCAGAGGATTGGGGTCAGCGGGATAGCCACTGCTTTTAGGATCATCAGCAGGTTTTGTCTTAACCGGATTTGGCTGGAGGAGCTGAATCAACTGTGTCCCAGGATTACAGGTATGACATTGGGAGGAGAGTTCTGAGTCCACTGACCCGGCCCAGTGTGTCTGACTGCTGCACTAGTGCCTGCCCTTCTCACCTGAGCACTTCTGGGCTAGAAGTAGCTCCCAGCACCCACCTGGCTCCTCTTGTTTTGTGCTCCAGTCCTCTCTGTTTGTCAAGGCAAAGAAGGGGTATGTTCTCTTCAGTTTCACAGACTGAATGGATTTCAATTTTGCCTCTTTTATCCAGGAGTGGCTACCGGCTGCCAAGTGACTGCTGTTTGCCTCTGGTTGGCAGGTGTATAAAGAGAAGTTGGGATGTAGGGATAGAGAGAGAAAGTCTGCATACTGTTTTATTGTGATCTTTTCACAAACTAACTGTACAATACTGTTGCTAGGTAACTATTTTTGGCTGACAAGGATGTGTCTTGGTTTCTTTAGAAAGTGTACAGATTCTGACTCCCTCTGAGTTTGTGTGCTGTATTGTGCTTTGGGATGGATTCTGTATAATTATGAGAAGAAATTTGCTTTACTTTGTGTTATTCTGAAGATAGTTGAGCCCAATGCGAAATTGGTGAACAATTACTTCTGAGCAGTTGCGTTTTGGAATTTTATATGTATGTCATGCAAAACCACTTAATTTTCACCTATGTTTCACAACACAGCTTTTTTATTTTGAATATCTAGTTGCTAATATTTAGAAATCGCATTTGACCATAACATGGTTTCAGTGTCTGGAACATTCAACCCTAGTGCCCTGAGCTTGTTCTTGCTGTTTAGGGAATTGCAACTCAACCATATTGAGCCTGTCTCAAGGATTTGGGCAATCACTTTGAGTTTATGGCTTTGTTTGAGACCCTTTAACGGCTGCTTATTGATCTACCGGTGTGTACCAGATCTGGGCTCAGAGTGTTTGCTTTAGCCTGCCTGGAGGCCAGATAGTCCTAAAAGTATAAACCTAGCCTATCAGATTTCAAATTCTGAAGAACTCTGTTCTATGAGTACTGCTACATGCTAATTGGAAAGACAATACATGATCAGGGTGTTGAGATTTTCTTTTCTCTTTCCCCCATCAGATCAGCAAGAGTCCCGGCGGCGGAGCGAAGCACACCATTAGCAGAGGAAAATGAGCGAACTGGACCAGCTGCGCCAGGAGGCCGAGCAGCTTAAGAACCAGATCAGAGTAAGTTCTCCTTCTCTTTTAATGAACAGTGCTGACCATGGGTATTTGAACAATAACACATTTATTTTGTTTTGGCTCTGTACTCCAGCAAATTCAGATTTGAAATAATGATACAATGACAATGGGGTTAAAGCACACACTGAGAGCTTTAATTTGAGGGTGTTTTCATACATAACTGATTTAACTTTTGAATTCAGGTTTTCCCCCTCTATTTAAGGGGACCACAAGTATTTGGAAATTTGTCTTCACAGCTGTCTCATGTTAGGCACATGTGTGTGTTTGCATCATTAGTGCATGCAGAAGAAAGCTTTCAATTTACAGTCCTAATTCTAGGTTTTTGCATTTGAAGTTGGGTTTTGGTGCCTGACAGTAAGGGCCAAATCATGAACTCTTTTCAGGAGTTAGGCATGGATGTTGTCAGCCACTATCATTCTCTTCACCAGAAGTATTGTATTCAATTCGCCAACCGAACTGCACAGGCCGGACTGCAAGGTGACAAAATATTAGCCGCAAAAACAGGATAATCTTAAAAATACCAAAAATAGTCTGCAGAGGTGTGGAAAAAAGTGTTTTTGACGGCTGAGACAAATATTACATTTCAGAGTAATGGCAAGAGGAAAGTGTACTGGCAGTCGTAGGTTTAATTCTGAAGTCTACAAAAGTATCTTGTCTGCTCACATCCTACCAACGGTATACAATCTTTGGACAGCACTTCTCCTTGCAGGACAATGACGCCAAACATATTGCAAAACAATCAAGGAGATTTTCAGGGCCAAATAGTGGAATGTTCTTGACTAACCAACCTTTATTCAATTGAGCATAGGCATTTAACAAAATACCCAGAAATAAACAGAAATTAGAGAGGGCTGCAGTACAGGCCTATTAGGGCATTACCAGGGAAGATACCCAGTGTCTGGTGATGTCTATGGGTCGCCGGCTTTAGGCATTAAAAGCAAAGGATTTACAACAATGTACTAAATATGATGACTTTATTAGATTATTAATTTTTCCTTTTCTTCCCCTGACATGGGGGTGACTTTTGAAAATTTCTGGGCACGCCCTGCCTTTGAACTTAGGAACAGGTGGAAAAAACAAATCTACACTGTAGTAGCGTTTCGTCGTCTTTATCTCAAATAACTCAAGCAGAGTCTTTATGACAGACAAAAAAACAGGATATAGTCCACGGTTATAGACCAGTAGTGAAAAAAAACATGAACCAAAAACACACAGTCCATCTGATTATTCTAGTCCAAAGAAAATACTTTCAATGGGACTCGATTTGTAGGCACAGAGGTCCTCCCCCATATCTCTTTCTGCTGGGCTTGGCCTCTGACAGTTGCTTCTGGTAGGCTCTTTTCGTGTCTCACTCAGTTGGCAGTTCCCCTTCAAAGTACCGCTGAACACATGCTATATAGGGGACACATGCTATATGTCTTTTACCAGACTGTAAACAAACACATTACCAAGTGATCCTACACAAATTCAGTTACATAGAGGTCTGGGCTCCGACTTTTTCAGTCTAATACTTGAGTGATCCATCTGCAGATGCCCAGTCCCAGTAGGTCCTTTTTTACTTACACTGCTGTACATCTCCCCATAAACATAACCTGTAGACGTTTCTGTCAAATACCAATGTTTATCATCTTATGTGTGGATAAACGTCGATATGTCAGTTTAAAAAAATATATATAAGAAGTTGGACCTTGAAATTGAATGCCATTCAAAAGGCCTGCACCTGGATTTCAAAAGGCTGCACAGATTGTAGATTGAATCTGTTCTTAGCTTTTTAGTTTTTTCGAAAAACATTCTGTGTAAAAGAAATGTAGAATTCTGTATTAATGTGACCCCTCCTGTCTGTCTATCTGTTTGCTTATGTCTTACCCCAAGTGCTGTCCACAGTTGGATGAATACATTTTATATGTAAGTTAAAATGGAATTAACTTTTTTTTTTGCCTTTAGGATGCCAGGAAAGCGTGTGCGGATGCTACCTTATCTCAAGTAAGGCACCTGACATCCTTACACCACTCTCAGTTTATGTTAAAACAGATCAGTAGATTGCAGTTTAGAAAGGACTTTGTATAGGATAAGAGGGATAGAGAAATGAAGGCATTCCTCATTATTCAGGATACTGGTGAATGGCTATTTTACAGCTTCACTTGAGTTAATGAGTCCATGACTGAAATGCTGTACTTTCAGCAGAAATAGTTCTAGGGAATGGAGGCTCCTCTTGCTAGGCTCTTCATGGAGTTGCATGTTTTGTCACAATATATTTTTTTACATTTGTTTTCGGACTGCGGCCCAACTGAGCATTCTGCTCAAATGCCTTCCCAATAGCTAACATTAGCACTGCTACTTATTTTTAAGGAACTTTGCTAGAATAGTCCCACGTCATATCTGTGAAGGGAACTTGATGAAGAAGAATTTAGTCATCAGTTGGGAGTCAGTGTGACTGCAGCATCTGTAGACGCTAACAGTCACCACGACACAACCAATGAATGAGTGACGAAGGTGCAAATCTAATCATTTCCAATAAACCCTGGAAGTAGCAGCACCAACTCTTTGAAGTGTGAAATTATGATAATTTTCTACTGTAATTTTATCCACAAACACAGGAGCAACTTGGTTTAAGTGCCTTCCTCCACTTGTGATGTGGGATATGAACCATAAACCTTTTGGTTACCAGCCCAAAGCTCAAACACAATGCTGTAAATGCAACATTATGGGGATGATATAGGAACTGGCACTGGTTTCACTGAAGAGAATCTAGTAAAGGATATGCCCATTTCCAATGCTTACACACAGCGGGCTGTGGCATCATGGTCATTGATTGTATTTTTTCTTTTTTCGTCAGATCACAGCAAACATTGACCCTGTTGGCCGAATTCAGATGCGCACTAGACGGACCCTGCGGGGGCATTTGGCTAAAATCTATGCCATGCACTGGGGCACTGACTCAAGGTAATTTTATTTCAGCCAATTCTGTAAATTGTGAAATCAGTCACAATGATAGAAGGATTCATGAGTGAATTTGTTTTGTGTTGGGGTTTGGAGTCCGGGTTACATTTTGTTTTTTGGCGGAGGTTTTGGGTTAGGGTTAATTTTTAAGGAGAATTTCACCATTGCTCACCTACTTAATACACTAATTGTTAATGTTAGCAATGATACATTTGTGTGATAAAAATACAACATCTCTTCACTACAATCTAGATAAAGTGAATGAGAATTTTGTTGTTGAATCAACTTATGTTTATGAAATACACAAATTCCAGCAAATGTAGCTAGATACAATTGCCATTTTGTAATATGATAGTAGTTTTATTGGAGAATATGATAGTAGTTTTTCTACAGTTGGCAAAAAGCCAAACATTAAAATGTGTCCCAGTAGTAATGATTCCAATTCTAATTATGACAAGAAAATTCACACTTTCTCAACTTTCTACTCAATCTGTTGACTAATTGAACAAGGCCACCATCTGTTAATAAACTAGGCAGAATAACAGTGATGTAACTGAATTTGCATTTGTTTAAGCTGTTCAAAGATCACTAAAAACAGTTCTACTCATGAACAATATACAGTAGACTGGCAGGCAGATTCGTAACAAGCATGTTTAGGCTCCAATGTTGTAGTATACGTCCAGTTTTAACGATAGCCATATCTAAAAAGAGTAGCTGTATTTTACACAGATCTCAGTAGTAGCACCTCAGGATTAGGCACAGATCTCAGTAGTAGCACCACAGTATCTCAGTTCCCACAGCCACTGTCTGTGTAACAGTAAGCAAGGTAAAAATCTAATTATTTACCATACTAATTTGCCAACTTAGTCCAAATAAAAATGTTGTGATCCAAATGCAATTAGTAAATGCATTCTTCTATCATATTTAAATGCGTTTCACCAGGATATTGCTGGGAAAATCGTGATGCCATTCCCATTGTCTCAAATCAACTTTGTTTAGCCTAGTCTGGTTCAAACATGTATGGTTCAGTATCACCATGTATGATCACTTTGGAAAAATTATTAATTCAACATCAGTCTTTTTGAGATGCCATTGTGTTTTGTAAAGTTAATTAGCTAGCTGTCAACCAAAGGTAATATTTGTAGGGGTGGGAATGGGCCAGAGGTGTAGTTTTTTAGGATTATGCCTCCAGAGTTGTAGTTTTTTAGGATTACAGAACAATATTTACCCCTTGTTAATTTATTAATTAACAGTACCAGTCAAAAGTTTGGAGACCGTTACCCATTCAGGGGAAATTGGTGTTAGTGTTAGAGTTGGGGATATGGTGTTATGGTTAGGCCAATTTTAAGCACAAAGGTTAGATTATTGAGGTTATGGGAATGATTAGGTTTAGGGTTACTGTGTAGGGAAAATTGAGAATTGGTTTTGGTCCCGACAGCAATAGTGTTTGCGTGTGTATGTATATGGACAGGGAAAACATTCAAAATGAACAATTCCATTGTTAGTGTTGTGGCTGGCTTACTGGCTGCTCTTAGCCAAGGTTGGTGTCTTCTGCATCCTGAGTGTTGGTGGCTGTCTCAGGAGCCTCCAGTTCAGCCCAGCAGCTCTGATTTAGCCTTAGCAACCCGTCCAACTAATTACAATACCACAGGTGTGCTGTTCTGCTCCATAGAGACACTACAGACACACACACCAAACTAGTTTGTTACCTTGCTTTGCTTTTCCAAATTTTTTTATTGCCCTACCCACAAACGAAATTACCATTCTTAATCAGGGAGCTGACTCTGATGCAATAGAAAATAAAGATTGCCCCACCCCACTTTTATAGTACTGGGTGTATTGTCTTTGTTTAGGAGGGTATACAAAATTTGTCTCTGTGTAGCAAAGTGAGCTGTCCAAAGTATTTATTGGCCTGGAGTCAGAGTATTTCTACACAGATGTGTAATAGGTTTGAATGGAGTTAACCGGGATTCCCCCAACTAACCGGGATTCCCCCAACTATCTTAAATCCCTTTTCCTGGGATCAAAGAAGTTTAGGTAAATTATAATACATTATTTATATGAACAGAATGATGTAAAATGAATCTGTTGAATATTTACAATGTCTAGGTTTTTCCTATTATTACAATCTGTTCCTCTGTCTGTATGATCAATGTCGTCTGTGTGGCAAAGCTTTACAAATAGGAATGCCGTAGCAGGGTACAAAGCAAGCTTTTTTTCTCACTGGCCCTGGCAAGGCTAGTTGATCTGAAATCTACTGGCCCAAACTGATTTTTACTGATACAAACTGAATTAAAAAAAAAAAACACATTACAGTTGTATTGTGCAGAAGTATTGTATGTAAATACAATACAATACTCCTGTACAATACAGTTGGGGGGCGGGTCCAAATTACTTTTCCAAATTACTTTGATGGTCTAGCAGCACTAAGATATGCTGGAGTGTGCCGGACGGAGTAGTGATAGCAATCTTTTGAAGGAGGTCATTTGAGTTCAGTGAGTTCATTGCTTGCTCCTAAATAGGCCTAAAGGTGCTGTATGTTGTCTTTTGAAAAGCTGTTTCTTTGACATTAATTTCTCAACTGTAATTGACGCACAATGAGGTATTATCTGCTAATTTTGCATCCAATAGACAATGTGACATTTAATCCTCCAAGGATGCATGTCTGGAATAACCAACAGTTATTATTTTATCATATAGCAAAAGCATGTTCTCAGTTGTGTAGCTTACATAATTTCTCTCATTGTTGACGTAATTGCCAATGCCACAGCTTTTTATTAAAGCATGAACTAACGCAATAGTGATCTTACGTCTTTGGTGAACATTTGGAACCAAGTGGAAATGGTTGAAGAGCCCATAGTCTCCATTGTTGTAATCTCAGTCAAAACCCACCTGACGATATTTTGAAAGGCACTGAGTTTTGTAATGTCACGCTGCGATTTGCTTCTTTCAGGTCATGCTGCCAAAGTATAGTGCCCTATTGAGAAGAATTTATTCAAATGCTTATTTCACCATCTACTATAGCCTATAAGCTTCCAGCAGGCAACACCCTAACTTCTGAGCTTCCTACATTGGTCATGTGCAATATTGTCATGCTTCTACATAAGATTTTAAGGCAATTTGACCAGCATTAGTTAGTTATATTATTGCCTGAATATTTTAATTAACGTTGGGAAACAAATCAGACTGTCTGGGTTTATTGCTTAGATGTCAATAAATCTGGAGTTCTACATCATACTCTCTGACACTTTTTAATTGTCTGTTTGTGATGCAAGTTTGAGATGAGTTTTCTTTCCTGTAATTTATTCTTTAGCCAAAAACTGAAATTATAGAAGTTTAGGATGTCAGTAACATTATTTTGGTATTGGTTAACAGATTTGTTTTTAAATATGAGATTTTCATTAGGCAGTTATAATCTAGAAAGTACATTGGCCAAACTCAATCAACAGCAAATGTCAAAGCATCAGCAGAAATTAAAACAACAGAATCACTGATCTCTCTAAAACTTGCAGCTTTACTGTTTCTAACCCACACTTACAGGTTGACACCCATCCTTAACCCTCCTATTATAAGTGATAGGGATGTTGTAGTGTGTGTTGGTTAATAGCATGGAAGTACTGATTCTCAGGTAGGTATTTTGTGTATGCTCTGAGTGGTTCCGAAGGGAGCCGGTGTGCCCCAGCCAGC
>JACXGI010007779.1:11470-36077 GCA_016801175.1 Esox masquinongy
GTACATGTTATTAACATTTCCAAAGTTACCTGTTTGTTTTGTTTGAATTTGTAGTGTGTGAATATCAGGCATTCAGGTGACCTGTAACAAATGCTCTTAAGATTTCCTTTGATGTCCCTGGTGTAATCATTGCTGTCCTTCCATAGGCTTTTAGTCAGTGCCTCCCAGGATGGTAAACTAATCATTTGGGACAGCTACACCACAAATAAGGTAAAGCTGCATTTAGATTTTTCATTCATTTTTTTCCCTAAAGATAATGAGGGCTATGAGATGTATCTACTCTTTCACGACCGAAAGAAAGTTTCCGTATATGTAAAATAATGTGGTCTCTTCAGTGTGTTCCATGCCCGAATCAAACCCACAGCCCTCATTGTGATGTTGCTAAGACCAGCACCATGGGGCCACCATCCATGCTTCCTCTCTAACCCTTAGCCTCCCTTGCCCTCTCCCCCCCATACTCCAACTGCCACCCACAGGTCCACGCCATCCCGCTACGCTCCTCCTGGGTAATGACGTGCGCCTACGCCCCCTCTGGGAACTATGTGGCCTGCGGAGGCCTAGATAACATCTGCTCCATCTACAACCTCAAAACCCGTGAAGGAAACGTGCGCGTCAGCCGCGAGCTGGCTGGACACACAGGTACAGTATACAAAAGTACACACACAGGGTAAGCGTCATCCTAGCCCTGGAATAGACTGTGGTCAGCATAGGCATAATTCCTGGGGGTTGGACAGGGGGACACATCCCCTGAATGTTTGTAGAAGGCAAATTTGCCCCCCTCAAGAAATATAATAACCATTCAATTTTCGTTGATATGCAGTCAATCTAACTGTTGCAGCTTGTCTTCCTCCTGCTTGAATTTCAAAGCAAGGCATGCCCAGATCCTAAATCCATTCCACTTGAGTTCTATACAAAAACCATCTCTTCATCAATCAATTTCATGCATCACCCTTTACCTATAGTAGCCTGTAAATGGAAAGTGAATTTGACTTTAGCACTGCTGACCTCCGTTTATGGTGTATGGATGGGAAATATCAGCTGGCTTGCTAGCTACTTAAACATGATCTGTAAGATTACGATTAGGTAATTTGCATGCGCATCTTGACTTGCAGTATTGCTTACATCAGTTGAAATACTTATTTTTTTGCTAGCTAGTCTAACATTATACTGCGGCACATATTGCAACAAGCAGGTCACATGTTACCTTAGCTCTAAGATCTTATCCAGCCAGTCGGACTGTAACTCCCTAGTAGCAGGATATTAGATTATTTTAGCAGTGCCATTTTGCGCTTTTTCTTATCATTTTCATCCATTTACAATGTGTGTTTTGAGGCCAGTGAATGACAGCTTGCTCAAACATGACCAATTATGATTAATAGAAAGGCATCAGTAGAGATTGTTTGCAAAAAGGAAAGTGGCTGGAGACACAAGGCATTATTAACAAAGTAATACTGTATGTCACATAATATATGTTCTCTACTATGGGAGCAATAATAGATCTGAACTGCTGAGGGAATATCCATTGAGTTTATCTGTCTTGTTTGACAAATTCAGCAGAGTGAGTCTGAGCCTGAGGCCAGGGAGATGGATGGGATTGCCAGATGGATGGGAGGGATGGTAGGGTGGACCTGTTTGGTACATTATTTACTACAATGACCTTTGTTACAGCTTGCCTATTGTCTACACTAATGTCTCAGTTTGTCGGCTGCACAATTAATCAAAATATAATCGAAATTGCGATATTGACATGTGCAATATCCAAATTGCCAACTTGCGTGATCTTCAGCTCCAAAAAAGGTGGATGTGCTTCACGTGAGGCAGCGGGCATGCATCGTGTGTCCGTAATTGTTTTTCTTGCGGGTGCTGTAGGTATTTTCGTAGATTACTTAAATACCTGGATTAATTTTGTTTATGAACTTGATGGTTTTTCAATGTTAGTTTGAGTTAACACAAAGACGTCTGCTTCTTGTTAGCGAGTGCCACCAGGATATATTGTCCCACATACACAACAGTATGGTTATTAAAAGTTTTGGCTTCAGGGTCGGTGCCTACAAACAAACTTAATATGGAATAAAATAAACCTCAAGGGTTGAGAAATTTTGCCTAACCAGCTATGGCAACGGCACAAACATAGCAAATGCTGCAAACACCATTGCATTAAATGAGCAGTTAAACGAATAGTTCAACAAAGGCTGCACCTTCAAATTGGTAATAAGTGTAAAATAGAAAACACTGAACTTTAATTGGATTTATATTCAGTTTAATGGCACATTATGTAGGCTAAGATTTCTATTTTTAAGTGAGATTATCTATGCTGTTTACACCCATGTTTGAAAAACGCAAATCATAACCGTAATTGTAATATTTGTCAAAGAAATCGCGATTCAATATTTTATCCAAATCGTGCTGCCCTAATAGTTTAGCATGTCAATTACATGTTGAATGCAGGTTTTTTTTTTTGTCATATTCTGAAGAATACAGAGCTAGGCTATGTACTTTGTACACTGCCCTCCAGAATTCTTGGACACCTAGGTGAAGATGAGCAAAAAGGCTATGAAAAATGTTGTTGCTTGTCACAAAAATTCTATTAATCTAACTTTGTGGTAAAATTTAATACATTGCGATGCCACCTCCCTGCTAAGTTATTTGGAGGTCTTCCCAGAAGAAAGTCTCTACTCTCATCTGACCATAGAACCTGGTTCCACTCAATGTTTCATTAAGGTGTTGCAAACTCCAGGTGCCGACATTTGTCTTAATAAGAGTGGAGTTTTTTTTGTTGTTGCAACGTTTCCTAATAGCTTGTTAGCATGGAGAAGGTGTCTAATTGTAGTTCTGGAAAAACCCACCCCTTGACAAAAATGTAAAAAGCATGACCATCCTCTATTTTCCTCCGGGTATCAATTGCTTAAATTGCGAACCATCCCTTATTGTTAGATGTGGAGTTAGTGGGTTTCTGAATGGCCTGGTAATAAAAAGTCTATATGCTATTATTGAAAATGCAGCTTATGTTGATATAAAGACTGGATCATGTCAGACCTTTTTTCACCTTTAAAAAGATCTTATGACCTAAAATATTCAATTGGAAAACAAAACTGTCAATTCTTTGCATAAATGTAAGGGTTGTAATCGGGGTTGTAACAGTGCTCAGATTTAACCAATCACATTCCAAATAATGTACAAATTTGCAGTCACCTGACAACATCTGAAGTGATTCAAATGACCCCTAAATAAAATTAGCTGTTCTTGTAGGGTTTCCTTCAAGGTTTCTTGGTTGCATGCTACAGAGATTGCCACGGTCCACAAGAAGATAAAAGGTCTACACAATCTTATAATTGAAAGATCAGGAGATGAATATAAAACTTCAAAGGCATCCTGGAACACTGAAGAAGACCATCATTAAGAAGTGGAGTCAAAATAGTACCACAAGGATATTACAAAGATCAGGACGTCTCTCCACAGTTGAGGGCAGGGCAGGAAAAAGACCAAGGCCACCAAGAAGCCAATGGCAACGTTAAAGGAGCTGCAGCAATTTCTGTCTGGAACTGGATGCGTATTACAAACTTTGCCTTTATTCTGGCAGGAACTGATGCGTACCTGACAGAAGTTTGATTTAATCAAATTTGTCTGCGTCCGGTGGCTTATTATTGATGACAGTAGTTTTTCCCCTTCATACTTCTAATTTCTTATAGTCAATAAAAAATCATAGACATTCTGCATTATTGCTTATTAATTAATTTAGGCATTCTGTTATTGTTTTTTTTCTTATGAGAGCAACCAAGTTGTGATCCCTGATTTTAGGCTGATAATGTACCAATTGGGTCAAGGCCTGTAATGTATTTGAATGTAATTCTTGCTTGTGTCTTGATCATTTCTCAGGGATGTCTGTGTGTGTGTCTGGCTGATGGTTCTGTTGTGGCTTTCAGGTTACCTGTCCTGCTGTCGCTTTGTGGATGATAATCAAATCGTCACCAGCTCTGGAGACACCACCTGGTGAGTTGGGGAACTGTGCCTGCCTACCTTCTACACTGTTATAAAATATTTTGAGGCTAAATGTAAGCCCTCCTTCCAAACTACCCTCAAATGTTTTCTCTTTCCTATCTGCCCCCAGTGCTCTCTGGGACATCGAGACAGGCCAGCAGACAACCACGTTCGCCGGCCACACTGGAGATGTCATGAGCTTGTCGCTGGCGCCTGACACACGGCTGTTTGTTTCCGGGGCTTGTGACGCCTCCGCCAAGCTCTGGGACATCAGAGAAGGAATGTGCCGACAAACCTTCACTGGACACGAGTCAGACATTAATGCCATTTGTGTAAGACATCAGCCAAATCGAACGCCACTCAGCCTGTGTAACAATATATCCACTCAAAACAAAACTGCACACTCACCTGCAATGCCAGTGTTCTTTTTTTTTTCTAGCAGCGGGCTGTTCACAGCATTGCATTTCAAAGATAATGTGTACACAGTAGCCTACTTAAGGGGATCAATATTTATTTAATGTGTGGTAATGTGAATGTGGACATGCTATGTTGTTTTTATTTTCCATTGGCTATTGAATACAAATGGTCAAGCACTTTATATTATGAAAACTACTAATGTATAGCACCCTCCTAAGTGATGCTGGTACAGCCATTTGGTTCTGGCTTATTAAACACTGACACACGCACCAAGTGTACAGTGCTATGAAAAAGGATATTTGTGGCTCTGAATGTTATCAGTTATTCAGCCAAAATCTAATATTAGATAAAAGGGAACCTGAGTGAACAAACACACAATTTTGATATGTATTTCATTTAAAGAAAGTTATGCAACACCCAATGTCCCTGTGTGGAACCAGTAGCCGCCGCCATTTACTTAAACTGGTTATGGCACCGTGAGCATCAATGACTGCAACCGAACACTTCCTGTAGTTATTGATCAGTCTCTCACAGCACTGTAAAGGAATTCTGTCCCAATCCTCAATGCAGAACTTCATTAACTAATGAACTCCTCACTTGAGGTCTTGCTACAACATCTCAATGCGGTTTAGATCTGGATTAGGCCAATCTGAAACTTAAAACATCTTGTTCTTTAACCATTCTACTGTAGACTTGCTTGTGTGTTTCTGGATAATTGTCTTCCTGCATGACCCAGCCACGGTTCAGCTCACAGGCAGGTGGCCTGACCTTCTCCTGTTCAATTCAGTGATACAAAGCAGAATTCCAGTTTTTTCAGTGATGGAAAATTGCCCAGGTTCTGATGCAGAGAATCATCCCCACACCATGACACTTCCACCATGCTTAGCTGTTTGTATTCGTAATGTAGAATGCAGTGTTTGGTTTATGGGGTACATAATGGTGCCTGTGTTGCCAAAAAACCTGCACTATTGACTCATCTGTCCATAGAACATTGTTGTCGAATTTTTGAGGATCATAAATTGTTTTTTGCCAAACTCCAGACGAGCATTTGTGTTCTTCTTAGTAAGCATTGACCAACTTAAAAGTGAAAAGTATTCAAAAGACATGACAAGTCAAATACTTTTTCATGGCACTCTAAGGAAGGTATTATCAGAAGAAAGCTCAGTCTCTCCCTCACTCTCCCTCTCTCTTCCTCAACTTCCAGTTCTTCCCCAACGGCAATGCCTTTGCCACTGGCTCGGACGATGCTACTTGTCGGCTGTTTGACCTGCGTGCTGACCAGGAGCTGATGGTCTATTCCCACGACAACATAATCTGTGGCATCACCTCAGTGGCGTTCTCCAAGAGTGGCCGCCTGCTGCTTGCCGGCTACGACGACTTCAACTGCAACGTGTGGGACAGCCTCAAGGCTGACCGCGCAGGTGACTGTTTGGCGGGGAAATGGCTTCCTATTTGAAAGCGGCCATAAGTGGAGAAGTAGTGGTCTTGCATCACTGAATGTTACATTGATGGTTGAACATCCCTATATTACTATATTTGTCATCCTCAGCCAAAATGCTGAAGGGCCTTGTAGCTTCAGATAGGGGAACGCAGGGAATGTTGCTTGTGTAGCTAGTGCTGGTTGAGACATTGGTTTAGTATGTCTGGTGGTTTCCATGTTACATGAATGACTGGGGCCTGGGCCCACTAGTTATCAGATGACTCAAGGGTTAATTGATTTGAGCACATCAGAGGGTACCATCTAGGGAGACTCGGGTCAATGCTGTAGCCAGATTATTTTCTCAATTATATGTATATTTGTCATTTAGCAGATACTCTTATCCACTGCGACTTACAGTAGTGAGTGCATAGAGTTTCATACTGGACCATCATGGAAATCGCACTCCCAACTTTTTACATACAATTGAGTTAAATGACGTACTTACATACAGCAGGCATTTTCCATTACTGGATGTTGGTATAGAGCAGATTGGCGACTGGAGGATTCCTGATTATCCACCCTTTTCTAGATTGTGCACTTACAGACATCCCATCATGGATTTAAAAGTATTGCATTGGTATAAGTGTTGGCTAGTGGGAGTTTTCACCCTTGTTATTTCTGTGACAAGGAGTGTGCAAGTGTAGTTGTTTTTAGAGCAGCATGGTTTGTTGATGCAGCGGATGAGCTCCCACAGAGGCATTAATATTTCAGTGCTTTTGACTGTGGTCTGTATCAGAGAAGAGATGGGCCAGGCTTGGTCCGACTCAATTTTCTGTTCATACCGTAAAACAACACTAGTGCACAAAATGATAAAGTTGTATTGTAGGAATGCACCTAGCCCGGTATTTAACGTAATGATAAACTTTGATTCTGTTCTCAACCTAGGTGTCCTGGCTGGTCATGACAACCGTGTAAGCTGCTTGGGCGTTACCGACGATGGCATGGCAGTGGCAACAGGGTCCTGGGACAGTTTTCTCAAGATCTGGAACTAAAGTCTGAAGGTAATTAACACCTGCCCTTTTACTAGTATGCCTGACAGAAGAATTGACTGGTGGTTTTCAAACTGCAGTCTGCAGACCCCTGGTGGTCTGTAGGGGCTGTTGCAGACAAATCTCCTCAAATTATATATTTTTAAAATATTATATTATGACTATAATAATATTTATAAATAATTCTTATACACTGTCATTCTCCAGTATAATTACCCAGTGACTTATGATATTATCTGATGTGATCTGGTTCAGATGTACTGTGGAGTCTTTTGATAATTTCCCATCCTGTCAATTGAATTAAACTACCATCTAAAGCTTTCTATTGCAAAGGAACACTTTCTCATTAGAAAAGCCTGAAGTATCGTTCAATATGTCAACTGGAGATGGTGAGATGAATTTTCTTACTGCTAGTCTAGGCATGCTTCCATTCTATATCACAGTAGTAAAGTGTGTGTCAAGAGGTAGCAACTACGTTATTTGAAAAAACACTAAACTATACAATTATCTGGTAATTTATCAGTCTAAACATTTTAATTGATTGGATGCTCCCAATAATAATTTAAATGTTCTGGTAAGTTTTGGGCAGTGGACATGCACCTCAAATACCAGACACCATTAATGCTGGAATCTTAGTCAGCTCTCTCTCCCACTCTAACAAACAAAAATTAACTTGAAATAGAATAGTGCTGTCTCCTGTGGTTCTGTTGTTCTTGCCTCCCAGATTACGACCGGTAGCAATAAACTGTCCTTTTTTATCCTTACAAAACAAATTATTTGAAGGCCAACATTGTTGCATGAAGTATCAGGTTATACAACAAAATTATCAGCCGTAGAATTACTTCTAGAAACGTCTGTTTTTATTTCAATTTGACCAAAGCTACAATAGACATTCACCAGTCATAGTCGGCATTCATAAAGCTGCATGGAACATTGTACAGCAGTAAGCTGGTTTATTTGTTCTTCATTGAATTTAATTTGTGCTCGAAAAAATCCTTGAATTTGACTTGCCGATGTCTGTACAATCCTGCTGTTTATATGAAGGCCTGTATTTAAGCTAACTAATAATGTATACTCTTAATTTGAGTGGAAATATTTTAATGCAATTTGTTGTCTTCAAGCTTTTGCCTGTGGTTTGGTGTTCCTGGAATACAAACTTTGGGGAACTGCTGGGGTAAAGGTGTTCAACTGAGCAAACAGCAGTTTTAGCATGGGTATCACAATCGAGGGCTGCAGGACCACTGAAAGAGTAGCCACTGCTCGTTAACACAGATGGTATAATTAAGTGCATTATACAGTGCAGTCAAATCCCTGACCAATTCCCTAATATTACTGAATTTAGAATTGTGTATTAATTTTTTGGTATTATTTTACAGCACTGCCATTCAAAAATCAGTTATTATTAGTTGACATTGGTTTTAGTTTGCTAAATTTTCAGAAGAAAAATGAAAAGCTGAAAAATGTTGCTTGTATCAGTATTCAACCCCAGTGCTGTGGAATCTCCCAGTTTACAGTTATAAATACTGTATGAAATAAATGCATTTTACTTTTGGCCTCTTGTGAACCATTAAAGTTTCTGTCATGTTTTCAGAGTATGATGAAGTAACATTGGTCAGGTTGTAAATCTGAAGACCAAAGAACCTTCTACTAATATACAGTGCTCAAAAAAATTAAGGGAACACGTAATCATCACAGTATCACACCAAGTCATTTAATCTTCAGGGATATCTATCTGTCCAGTTAGGAAGCATAAGCGATTGAGAATCAATGTCACCTGTTTTGGTGCAATTGAAAGTGACAACAGGTGCGCTGGAGAGGCAACAGATAGACAACCCCCAAAAGTGAATGATTTTGCAGGTGGTGGCCACAGACAATTGCTCTCTCCTTATCCTTCCTGACTGATTCTTCTCTAGTTTTGCATTTTGCTAGTGTCCTTGTCACTACTGGTACCTTGAGGCAGTGCCTGCAGCCCATTGAGGTTGCACAGGTAGTCTAGCTCCTCAAGGATCGCACATCCATACGTGCCATCGCAAGAAGGTTTGTTGTGTCTCCCAGTACAGTTTCAGGGTCACACAGACCTCCACATGCTAGCTAACGGTACCCTGACTGCTGTTAGGTACCGGGATGAAATCCTCAGACCCATCATCAGACCTTACGCTGGTGCAGTGGGCCCTGGGTTCCTCCTGGTGCAGGACAATGCCCGGCTTCATGAGGCCAGACTGTGTAGGTAGTTCCTGAATGACAAAGGCATTGATGCCATTGACTGGCCCTCACGTTCCCCAGATCTGAATTCAATTGAGAACCTCTGGAACATTATGTATCGGTGCATCCGACGCTGCCATGTAGCACCACAGACTGTCCAGGAGCTCACTGATGCCCTGATTCAGATCTGAGAGGAGATCCCCCCCGGACACCATCCACAGTCTCATCAGGAGCTTGCCCAGACGTTGCCGGGAGTGCATACAGGCACGTGGGGGCCATACACACTACTGTGTCACATTATGAGTTGCCGTGATGAAATTCACACAAGTTGGAACAGTCTGTGATTTCAATTGTTTACTTTGATTTTTGGTGTGAGTTTGAATCCAGCCCTCAATCGGTTGGCGATGTTGGTTTCCATTGACAGTTGTAACGTAATTCTGTTCTCAACGAATTACAGTGTACAGTAAAGATTTTGGACTTTAATATTCCCTTAATTTTTTTGAGCAGTGTACAACTCTGTTTCCAAGAAGTTGTGACGCTGCGTAAAATGCAAATAAACAGAATGCAAAGATGTGCAAATAATGTATATATTTAATTGAAAATAGTACAAAGACAGCATATCAAATGTTTAAACTCAGAAATGTTATTGTTTTTGGAAAAATACATGCCCATTTTAAATTTGATGCCAGAAAAATGTTTGGGAGTGTTTCTGAGCCCATGCAATGATTTCCACTACAGAATCGTCCGTTTTTAATACAGTGCCACCTGAGCACAAACATCACGGCCATCCAATATTGGTTTTTGGCCTTGTTCCTTGTGTACAGAGATTTCTCCGTATTCTCAGAATTTTTTAATGATATTATGTACCGTAAATTATAAGATCCCCAAAGTCTTTGCAATTTTACATTGAGAAACGTTTTTCTTAAATTGGTGCTCTATTTTCCTGCAATGTCTTTCAGAGTGGTGAACCCCTCCCTATCTTTACTTCTGAAAGACTCGTCCTCTCTGGGATGTTCTTTTTTATACCCAATCATGTTACTGACCTGTTGCCAATTAACCTAAATAGTTGAGATGTTCCATCAGATTTTTTTAGCATTACACAACTTTTCCAGTCTTTTGTTGCCCCTTTCTTTTTTGAAATGTGTTGCTGGCATCAAATTCATAGTTTGCATATATTTTTACAGAAACAATGACATTTCTCAGTTTCAACATTTGATATGTTGTCTTTGTACCATTTTCGATTAAATATAGTGTTTAAATGATTTGCAAATGCATTGCATTCTGTTTTTCTTTACATTTTACACAGCATCCCAACTTTTTTGGAAACTGTGTTGCAGTTAAGAAAAAGTAATACAAATACATAAATTAGAAAAAGGGTACATATCGAAGTGTTTGGATATCCCAGTGAACACAGATCAATAATCAGGAAGTGAAAGCTGCATCAATCCAACCAGGCACTACTGTCCTTGAAAGTGTAGCACACAAACAGGAAGACTTGAAAGAAGCCATAGAGGCCAACAGTCACTTTTTATTTTTTTTTATTTTTACAAATATTTACCAACAAAACTGATGTCACCTTACAATTTGATTTTGAGTGTCAGTGTTTTAAAATGAAGTCTCTTTTGCATTTGGGTTGGGTCATGACAATGCGTTCTGTATTAGTTGATGGAAAGGTTTTTTCTATCAACTAATACAGAGGGAACCGATACCACTAACTTGGATGAACATAGATCTCATCTTAGCTGCTAAACTAATCTGAATAGAGTTCTGAGGTTGTGTAGTGCTGGAGGTCATCTTAAGTTCGATGGTCCACAATTCTGAGCATGGGGATCTAAAGTTTTCTGTTTTGTCTGGTAGGTAATTGTATTCACCTGGTGTCCCAAGAACAAGTTTCTAATAGGGCTGGAATGAAAACCAGTTGTACTCTGGGTCCCAGGAGTTAATGGTGAACATGGGACAATAAGTAAAATAAAGTCCACTCAGATTAATTGTCTAAAACATAGGTCTTCAACCCTCTCCTGGGGACCCCCCAGCAATCTCGCAGTTTAGTTTTTGCCCTGAAATAACTCACCTGATTCAACAGGTAAGGGCTTGTTAATTAGTTAAAAAGTTGATTCAGGTCTGCTAGCTCTAGGATACATCTAATAGAGGGAATGGCTGGGGGGTCCCCAGGAGAGAGTTGAAGACCTATGGTCTAAAATGACTATGAATAATTAGTAGACTTCTGTTGTAAATAACAATTATGCAAATTGTTTCTCTTTTTGTCCTGCTCTTTCTTTAGATGGCATCCAGACTCCAAAGTTGAATGGAAGACCATTCCAACATCAAAATGTTCAATTTAATTGCATATCAAATCTCGAAAAACCACGATACTGACTCCAACTCCCCAAAAAACTACTAAGGGCAAAAATTCTTTCTCCTTCTCATTTTAAAAGAAGAGCACAATTGTTTAGCACTCAACTATAAAGATGAGGAATTTCATTGGTATGAAGTGAAATGGGGGAAATAATTGTGCATTCCTACTGGGACCATTTTATGATAGTGTCGAAGAAAAATACCTTCACCTCCATGCAAATGTCATCCATTCTTCAGTGCAAAGGTTTGAGTGACGGTATTTACATAATGATTATCCCAACTGTTGCTAGATTTTTGGCCATGTTCTATTTTTTCGTTCATGTAATTTTTTTCTTTATTCCTTTATTTTTGGTTGAGAGATTTAGATCTGTGACCTCCTGCTGGTAAAATGAAGATCAGAAGCTTTCTTTTATCTCTTAGTCTTGATATATTTTAGAAAATCAAGTTTTGTAGATTGGAAATACAAATTACAAATGATCACATTTTAATCCAGCTTTAACGCCCCTGAAACAAAGGTAAAATAATTGAATTGTGAACAGAGTTCACGTGCCACCAACAGGGCCGTTCTGTACATTTTAGTCCCAAGATACCTTTGTCTTTTTCTGTCTTGTCACAAATCTTCGCATAATAGAATGTTTAAAGAAAAGTTAACTAACCAAGCACCTGCTGTTTATGATAATGAATGCTCATCTTTAAAACAAAATCAAACACACTCACACACAACATTTTAACCATTCTCATCAGATTTTTGTTGGCCGGCAGCATAGAATAATTAAATGAACATTAACCCATCATTTCCCTTTCTTTTTTGTTTCCCTTTTCTGTTGACCGTGGTTGGGACAGGTGATCTTATTTGGTTGGTTAGGGAAGCCTCCGCTTATATCCCGGTTTCATTCCGGAGTTTGTGTTATCAGAGGTGCCCGTTCCATGCTTGGAAATGCAGTTACTACTCTGTGATATGTTGTAAAAATCAATGTTTGAAAATAATGATATTGAAACTTTTTAAGTTAAAAAAAATAAAAAAAAGATTTTGGTTGTCTGCCATGGGTGGGTTAACTCTTAGAATCGCATGCTGTAGAATTGCTTAAAAAGAGGTGCATATGGAACTAATTCCTTTTGATGTTTTCTTTAAGAAAATAACCTGTTCAATATATAATACTTAATGGTATTTATATTGTTTATGGCTACTCTGTGCATAAATAAATTTAAAGCTATGCACTTGAGAGAAGCAAACACCACAACATAAAATAAACGGTTACCTGGTCTTATGACATCCATGCTTGGGAAGGATTCCTTGTCACGTAAACATTTAAAGCATACACACATGCACACAGACACAAATAAAACAAACAGTTCTTCATTCCTTCTGTAGCAAACAAATTCCAATGACAAATAAAATAAATATTTTGTAACAAACAGGTTTTTTTCTGTCCTTTAATAATAATATAAAGAACATGCAGCATCTGAATGGCAGATTTTTCTGTTGTTCCCCTCTCCTTGTAAACAGAGACGCTCTTTCTTTAGCAGTAGTGGCATTCCCCCCCCATTCTGTTTTTTTTCTCTGCGACATTCTGTACAAAAATGTGCTGTAATCGTGCGTTAGGCCTGGAGTTGGCAAAAAATAAAATCAACTAAATTCCATTTCCTTTTCTCTCTTCATAAAATAACTGTTGATCTCTGCACCCCTCTGTTCCCTTCTCACCTTTTGTATTTAATTTTAAAGTCAGTGTACAACCGAAAGCTGGATGCAAGATAGAAACTATATTAAAATGTACTGTTATTTAAGATGTAATAAAAAGCAGTTTGAGATGATCTGTTGTTGCGAGTTTGATTCCTTAAGAAAATGTGTAATTTTTTGCATGCATTCCTGGTTAATGTAATTAAGTGAAAAGTATTTTTACACTATTAAATTGTCTATTGGTTGTCTAAGTTACTTCATTTTGGTCTGCTACAATGTAGGCACAATGTTTAAAAAGTGCTGTTATTCTTGCATGGTTCTTTTTTTATGGATGAAAATACCCTCAAATTAAAGCTGACAGCCAAAACAAAATGTGTCACTATCCAAATACTTATGGACTACACTGTATGAAATGGCTAAGTGCTGTACCAGGCACTGATGTATTGTGCCTTAGAACAGCTCTTGGATCTGGTACAGTGGCCATATGCCTTATTGTTTATATAAAGCATGCTAGGATATTTCTTGTGGCAGGTTAGTAGAACTAAAGAGGTAATATATTATAGAAGGCTGAAAGAAGTTAACATTAGGAAAATGGGTTGTTTTGGGACTTAGTTAAGTGAGTCATTTTTACATGGCCAGGTTCCCCACATAAAGACCAATGGAATGGTCTAAAATATGCACACCCGTAAAACCGGGCCCTTCAAAAACACTTTTCCATAGTTAAAGTTGTCATCCCAACACAACCACTAGATAGAGCTGTAGGCCTACTACAACGATAGAAACATTAACAGATCTTCATTTCTAATATGGCTGATTAAAAATGAAAATGTTGCATGACAGGAAAAGTGGATGTGAACTTCACATCCACCATTTTCAGTTGTGAATGTTGCGAGGGATTTTAATAAGAATGCATTATACTCCCACACTTTATTAAAATATCAATATGATAATCAGTACGGTGAACAGTATAATCATCACTGTATAATGTGTACATCTTCTATTGAAATAATCATGAAAGCGCCAGCAGCATACCATCATGTGCCTTAAAGTTAATGGCCCTAACGGCTCTGTTGCTTTTATGTGGACGTGTCCTGAATTTGAACCACCAGTGTTTGATAATAATGTCCTGAACTTGAACCACCAGCATGTGTTGAGTTATTGGTTTGGAGGACGAATCCCAAAAAAGTTGTGGAACAAAGGTAAAACACACCCAAGGGATTAACATAAAGGGATGGTCAGAACACATGTAAGATGCTACTGTATAAAAGTCATGGTCCAGGCCTTAGATTGTTGGGTGTATCTGCAGAAGGGCCTGGCTTTTGTGATTGTCATTGTTCTATGATTCTCATTAAAGTCTATTTGGATTCAGAAGTTCCTGAGCTGTTGCACTTTTGTTTTTGAAAGTGTGGACTTGTTTTTCCACAACATAAATTGGAGGCCCCAGTGAGATTTGGACAGACATTTTTCTTGGCTGACTGCCCAGGAGGAATTGGAGTGAGTTACACAAACGGTGGCCACAACAGAGGTAATCATTTTTGCTTTTAGTTTGTGTAATTCAGACCACTAAATTCTGTGTTAGGACTCCAAGTAAGGTCTGTCCAAATTTAACGAACTATGTTTTAGTACAAATGGAATTTTTGAATCCAATTCAACACATGCATGTTAACATAAATAATACACCAAGCAAGGTAGCAGTTCTTCACAAAGGATCTGTGTATGTGTGTGAGAGGAAATGTGCAAGTGTATGAGAAGAAAGAGTCTGGCTGGGTACCCTAAAGTGTGTGTGTGTGTGAGAAAGAGTTCCCTAGACAGCTGTGTATATAGTGTATAAATAGAAAGAGAAAGGAGTTTGTCTGCCAGGGAGCGCAAAGGCAGAGAAAGTGTCTGTTCGTCTATTGTTACGAACCCTGTAGCTCTAGCAGTCTAGGGTGGATGGTACAGAGACCTGTAACATAAAAATCATGCAAAATGGTGTGTACAGGAACAGTGAGAACAAACGACACAGACAACCAAAGCTACCGTCAAACATAAAACGTTTATTATAAACACACGGTAAAGGGGTTAGGGAAAAGGGGCTGAGCTGGATCCAAGAAATGAAATAATATAGTCAAAACACCCCTAAACTGAACTTGCCTGCCTCAAGAACCGCTTAGCTGACTACTAACCAATACAAAAATACAGTGGGTGGTCCGTTCAGTTCTAATTAGTGTTTTTAGACAACGTTTTCCTACGGGTTGTGTATGCCCAAGGGCGACTTGCTAAAAACACCCTTTTCCCAGGGACACAGGGAGAAACAAAACACACAGGTTTAACAAGGACTAAACCGCACACAGCAAACAATTGACTAGACAACACCAAACAAAACACCACAGCAATACATACTCGCATGAAACAGGACAAAGTGAGATGTATGTGCTAAACTAAGTGAAGTATGTATGAACAAAGTGTCTGTCTATCAAAAAGGGTAAGTATCTCAAGAGTGTCTATGTCCATGTGGGTTAAATCTAAAGGGTCTCTCTGGGAGAACCAACTGACTGGGTTTTTAAACCAGGGATGTGTGATGCGATTGGGTAATGGAAAAAGGAACAGGTGGTGCAATTAGGAGGGGTGTCCACCGATTGATCCACCTCAGCAGTCAGGCGATGCACTCATGACTGCCAGGTGGGAAACACCAACGAGCACAATCAGGAACATAAGAGACACCTGGGGAAACGGCAGGAGTGGAAAAACACAAACGCACATACAAGGTACCTGCATGTGTAACATCTATTAGGAGAGGAAGTTACTGTCTCATATAATAAATGAGCAGGAGGATGACATTTGAATTACAGTAATATGGACATTTTGTTATTCGATTGTCACAAACGCATGTATCCAGTAACTGCTAATATCACTGTCACTACCATTTCGGTAATAATATTAAGTACGGTAGAGGCCATATGTCGTAATGCAAACACAGGAGAAATACTGAAACGGCTTCAATCTAAACAAATACAGGATAAGGGAATTACGTGGGATGAAGTGGCAGAACAAAAGATTTGGTCCAGTTGTCCAGGATTAGATGTGCCCATAATGAGACAAATGCAGAGACCACAGGAAGATGTATGGTTCTAAATTGGTAATTTAAGGATGATGGAATGATCACGGAAACAACATTCGCAAGGTTGTTTGTGAAACATAAGTTTTATGATAGAATTGTCCAGAAAATATATGCAGGTCTAGATAACACCGCAATACATCTGTTCCTGACACAATTATATGAACAAGGACTGAATGTGCATTATTACACAGACACAAGGCAGCAATAGAATGCTACAGCGCCACAGAGTCAAGTGAAGTACAACTGATTTGGATCACGTCAGGGGGACAAAGGCTTTGGTCACCCAGCCAGAATTTGATGAGCCAATTGTTAGGCAGATGCACAGACCAGATGAGGAGTTGTGGTTCTAGTTAATTTAAGTGAGGGAGAAGCGTGGTTTTAATTAATAAAAGGAAACATAATATGGAAATTGTGGGTTGTATTTGGTGGACATTGGAAAGTGATGATTTTAATACATAATGTTTCAGCTGATCAATTAGAGTTTTAGGGGAAATTGTTTGCGTACGTACATAGATTGTCTAAAACTTGTCTCGCTGTGTCTGTGGAGTGAACTGTCTAAGCTAGAGGTGTGAGGTAGAAAACTAGTCGGCCGCCGTCCCAGAGAGGAAGAGTGTGCCTGGTGTGTGAGCAGTCACCTGAGAAGGAGCCATACATACATCATCTCTAATTGAAAAATTGAGAAAGAAGGATGTCCCGGGACAGGGAAACCCTAGCCAGGCAAGGAAGCACTAAATTTATATCATAGGCTCAGAGATGGCAGGGACACCTGTTCAGTTGCTGGCTAAAAGGTTTCCCCTGTGTGAAGAACAGATCAAAGCGGTGTCTAAGACGTTGGAAAAACAAACAAGATGAATGATGACTAAGTGGCCAAAGGATGGAACGTTCGACGTCTCAGTTTGCGAAGAACTAGACACGCTAATAAAGAATCATAAGGCAAATGATAAACGTGACATACGCAAACAAAAATTAGAAAGAGAGCGAGAAGTGATTACGATGTTCTTGGAAGAAGGGAAAGGTCAGCTGGCTAGCATGACCAGAGCAAAGTGCATGTTACAAATGGATGACGAGAAATCAGCCAGGAAGACAAAATGGATTGATGAGCCCCCACCATACAATGGGACACAATGCCCATTAGTGACGGGGATAGTGATGATTAAAGGAGAAGTTGATGTAGATGGAGAAGGAAAAACCCCTGGTGACTCCCACCCTAGGGAGAGATAAAAAACCGAAGGGGAAGCCTGAGATGCAAGTGGATTGCTACAGAGAATGTCTAGATTGGGTAGATTACACCAAAGCAGGAAAAGAGAAAACAGAGGGAAACAGGATGAAGGAAAGCCAATGAAAGGAGAATCAGAAGGAAAAATGAATTATGGAGGATCAATTATAGGAATGCTATCTGCAAAAAACGAGACATTCACAGGCCATACATGAAATCAAAGAACAGCTAGAGAAAATAACAAGAGGAGGACTAGATGGAACTCAGTGGGGGGAACTGGAGTTACAGAATGACACAGACAGCTAGGAGGGAGAGGAGCAGCCAGGGGAGGACTGCATGGGAGCTACAGCTGGGGAGGACTGCATGGGAGCTACAGCTGGGGAGGACTGCATGGGAGCTACAGCTGGGGAGGACTGCACGGGAGCTACAGCTGCGTCAGGACAATATGGCAGAGGACCAAACGGAAGATTGAGAAGCACACAGGTGTTAAAAACACCAGAGCATTATGCAAAGATGGCACCCATTTTAGTTAAAGGACATCAGCATCATTATGTGCCTTGGCCAACACAGGACCCGGAGGGCTTGGTTGTGAGACTGCCAAATCTCCATAATGGGGCTGATAAATGGATAAGAGTGCTTGAAGAATTGATGATGGGTAAAATCCTGGCGGTGGGAGACGTCAAAGCCCTTCTGGTCAGAGTGCTGGGTACGACCAAAGCGGAGACGGTGCTGAGAGATGGCGGCATGACATGGATGATAGAAAGTGCCACTGGAGATGGGCGTTCCTTCGACCCATACAGACAGCAACTAAGGGATGAATTGGTGGACAGTGACGTTCTGAAAGGAGCACCACTGGGGTACACAGACAACCCAGACGAATATTTATAAAAGCAGGTGGAAAGATGGAGAATGGAAACTGAATATGATCCAGAGACAGACAGTGTCTCACATGTTTAAGAAGGCACAAACTGGAGGATGAAGTGGCACTGACAACATCAAAGTCACATAAAGAGTTCAGAGACTATTTTGTCCATACTGTGGACAGATACAGGCAGATTAAAAAGAGACTGGCTGAGCAGGGGAAAGACATTCAGAGAAAGCTCACCCAACTGCAGCTGGATGAACTGACAAAAAAGAAAAAGACTCAAGTCCCGGTGACAACAGTGACCACTCCTGAGGAAGGTACCATGACACCAATCCTCCAGTGAGGTCAACACCCAGCACAGCAGCCGCAGGCTCTGCACGTACCTCCCAGAACACCAGTAGTAAATGTGTACACACAGCCCCCCAAACAATGGCAAGGTAAAGGAAAGCATCAAACCCGAAAAGGGCCAGGAGATCCACAAGGGGTCTGTTGGGGATATTACCAGGAGGGGCACAAAAGAAGGAATTGCCCAACACACTCATGGGTCCCCAACTCGAATCCTGGTAATTGGAATAATCAGAATTGGCAGGGTAACAACCAGACCCCGGGAATGTGGCAGCAGTCTCAGGGCCGGCCGGACCAGGGTCCTGTGAATCCATATGCAGGGCCAAACCAACAATATTGAGGGTGCCCAGATAATCCTGTAGGGGATGGTCAGTTCGCAGCGGTAATTCTGCAGACTGATAAAGATCCAATGCTGCAGGTTAAGATAAATAACAGAGACACACCAATGATGGTAGACACTGGAACTACTTACCCTTGAGTCCAAATTATGCCTCTCACCTCCCCTGGTCAGGCAAATACGCTAAGACAATAGGATTCTCGGGACAAACAGCTAATACCCATGACTGCGCCAGTAAATCTAGCAAAGAGCGGATGCTCTGCAAAAATTCCTATATTGGTATCAGAACGCACTCCAGTAAATCTATTGAGAAGGGATGCATTATGCCAGTTGGGGTTATAAATTCAGTGTTCACCTGAGGGGATAATAATTGAAGAAACTGATCAAAAAGCAAATGATCATACATCAGGCACCGCTGGCAAAGGTTTACTGGATAGGAAACGTAGAGGAGAAGGTTAGGGAGGTTATTGTAAATGGGGGAAATACATTGAGGCACAACTGCCACAACCTAAGAGGCCTCCACTGGCCTACCAATGCACACTAAAATATGATCCCTATGAGAAAAGGATTTTCAAACAGTTGTGGTTGTAGGAAGTCAATGGCCAACCAGCTCCAACTGAATCACAATATTTTGTCATGGGGAAACAGGGCGCAAACCATGGAATTGAGCGATGCTAAGGGATCAGATCTCATAGCCAATTGGTTTTATGTGCCCGGGTCAGACCCTCACATCACGTTGCTGGTAAACAAGGGGATTGATGCTAAAGATCTGGGTCCTATGATGAAAAAAGCAAAACAGGCCCAGTGGGTAAAAACAGACAATCCTCTGATTCTATGCTCTCCTGAAAATTCATTTAAGTTCTTTGCAGACATGATTGGGGAACCTCAGGAAGAGGAAGTCACTACGGGTCAGCAAGTAAAGATAGGAAAAGTTGAAGATAGACAGGAAATGTTAAGAAGAGAGATGGAACAGGTAGCTCCACAGCAGGTATGGTCTCAGCATGACACAGATGTAGGGCTAGTTAAATCAGCAAATCCAGTGTTCATTAAGGTCAAGCCAGGGACAAACCCTATATGGAAAAAACAGCATTACATGAAACCAGAAGCAAAAGCAGGCATTGAACCGACTATTGAAGACCTGGCAGAGGCAGACGTGCTGGAGGAATCAATTAGTGACTGTAATACACTCTTGTTCCCAGTCTTAAAAGCAGACAAGGAAAAGTGGGGGGCTGGTCCACGATTTACAATCCATTAATGAAATTTTGCAGGACTGTTTAGCAGAAGTTCCAAATCCACATACACTGTTAACCAATGTCCCACCAGAGGCTAAGTTTTTCAGTATGATTGATTTATGCGGCGCCTTCTTCAGCATCCCCTTAGCGGAGGAGTGTAGACATCTGTTCGCATTTACTTATGGGGGAAAACAATACCGATATACGCGACTTCCCCAAGTGTTTAAACAGACCCCACATATTTTTAATCAGGTCCTGAAGGCAAATTTAGAGGAGCTTGTCTTGGAGGGAACACTGATCTAGTATGTTGATGATCTGTTGATATGTGCTCCCACGTTGGAGCAATGTCATACACACTCCATTAAAATGTTGCAGTGATTGGCTGAGGAGGGTCACAAGGTGTTGCAGAAAAAACTAGAAAAAAACTGTCAAACTGAAGTTGAGTATCTGGGCAGGACTGTAGCTCATCAGATGAAAGCTATCGCCACAAATCAGTTATAAGGCATAAGCAACGCACCACTGCCCCAAACTGTAAGCCAGATGTTAACCTTTCTAGGGATGACTGGGTTTAGCTCAGATTAGATAGAGGACTATGCGATCAATGAAGGACACCGGGCACCAGCAGTTGAGTGCCAAGCTACAGTGGAACAGTGATGCCTTAGCAGCTTTTGAGACAATTAAACGGGACATGCAGTCTGCTCCTGCCCTAGGTACACCAGACTACACTAAACCATTTCTGTTGTATGTTGCCAATAAGGCCAAGGGATATGCTACAGCAGTATTGATGTAATAACCCATTGCATATTACAGCACAAAAATGGATTCTGTAGCACAATGTTATCCACCATGTTATCAAGGGTTGGCTGCAGTTCAGTATGCTTACGACAAAGCGTCCACCATCACCATGGGATATCCAGTAATTGTCCACACTCACCACAAGGTGGCAGAATTAATCGAGCAATGGAAATTTGTGTTGACTACTGTAATGCTAGGCTTTTGGATTACTTGCCTTTGTTGACTTATCCAGATGTCACTATTAAGAGATGTACTGCCGTAAATCCAGCAGAGAGAATCCCCTTGGATTATGAGAGAGAGCCTTGTGGCCGAGTCGTTAACTTTCACCAGACTTCGACTTGACCTTCTCTTACTCCCAGTTCAGGGGGCTGAGGAAGAGTTATTTGTGGACGGTTCTTGTTACAGAGACATTGATGGTAATCATGCAGGATTTGCTGTGGTTATGAGGGATCATCAAGGTCAGTTTCACACAGTGATTAGTCAAGCATGTCCACAGCCTTGTTCTGCTCAATTAGCAGAATTAAAGGCGCTGACAGCTGCTTGCAAGGAAGGAGGAGCTAAAGTTGCATACATTTATACTGATTCTGCTTATGCACACGGGGTATGTCATCCGTTTGGAGCAGTGTGAAAACAGAGGGGTTTTAGGAAACCAGATGAAACTCCCATTCTACATCATGATCATATCCAGGACCTCATGGTGTCGTTATTGCTCCCACAACAGGTAGAAATTGTTAAATGTCAGGCACACAAGAAAGGGAATAACTGTATTATCCAGGGCAACAATGGTGCAGACGAGGCTGCCAAGTTAGCATCAAAGTGTCATACTGCTATTTTAGCACCAATGATCCTGGTTGAGGCAGGCCCTGGTATGCATGATATCATCAGGATGCAAGAACAAACTAATGTGTATGAGCAAAATTTGTGGCTGCAGTGGGGTGCTACGAGAGACGACGCAGGCTTGTGGAGAGCCCACACAGGGCTCCTGGTGGTGCCTGCTGTTCTGCTTAGGATTTTAATCACAAATGCGCATGGTTTTAACCATTGCGCAAGGGGCGAGAGGAAGGTCAGAGAGCAGGGTTTTTGGTCACCGTACATGCAGGCTACGGTGGATACAGCTCTCGCAGACTGTGAGGTGTGTGCAAAGAACAACATAAGGAAGGGAATAGTGACGCCACTGGGCCACATTCCAATACCAGAAGCGCCGTTCAGACATTTAGTCATGGACTATGTGGATATGATAAGACCTATCCATGGAAAACAGTAGATGCTGGTGGTGATTGACAGGTTCAGTAGGTGGATAGGAACAATCCCCTCGAAGGACCAAGGAGCAGGAACGGTGATAAAGTTCCTAACGAGGGAAGTGATGCCTAGATTTGGCATACCGTCAGAAATCAGTTCTGACAATGGGTCAGCTTTTATATAACGAACACTGAAGCAGGTGGTTGAACACCTCAAAATCAAACAGAGGCTGGGATGTGTTTATCACCCCCAGTCCCAGGGCACCCCCAGGTGTGTACACCCCCAGTCCCGGTGTGAAATGCTTACGGGTCGACCCATGCCTCTGCCTGTGCTTCGAGGACCTCATGAAGGGCCTCCTTTGGAACAATTGGAGTTGGAGTTCAGGGAATATATCAGACAACTAACTACTATACATGAGCTTACTTACAAACAGGAAAGCGAACGAGTGTCGGAGCCAGAGGACGATCAACCCAGAGCAGTGGTTCCAGGAGACCAGGTCTACATCAGGGTCTTCAGGAGGAGGTGGAATGAGCCAAGGCAAGACGGCCCCTTCAAGGTGATCCAAGCCACACCGACAGCAGTACAGGTAGAGGGCAGCGACACCTGGTATCACCTCAAACACTGTACCAATGTTCCACGAGGAGCAGGCCAACATGAGGATGGTGAGAATGCTGATGTTCCAGATGGGGACAAAGAGCAAGAAGAAGAAGGCTTGGCACACCCAGCGACTGAGAAATTGGCATCTTCATCGGAGGAACCGATGTCTCCCGTAGAAGGGACGTCGGGCCTGGGAATGGAGATGACAGTGAACGTGCTGCTGACCCCTTCGACTTGCCCTTTGACTGACATTTCAGAACGCCCCAATGACCTTAGTAACTCAAACACTGACCTAGACAGGAGGAATGAGGTATGCACAGCAGCACTGGTAGCAGGGATAATGCCGTATCATTTAATAAACATAGGGGTAAGAATTGCAGGCTTTATCAGTACAGATAATCTTGGAGATAGGAATCAAACCGTTTGGTTAGGGAGAGTAGAAGGAGAACAACAGCAATGGAGCATTGTGGGTCGTTGTGAGAAAGGTGAGTGTGGCCCGCAGGACAGAGAGGAGGTACAAAGTATTTCGTTAGATGTAGACAGTAGTTCCTCTCCTCAGATCATTTCTAACTAGGACTTTGAACGCTCAGATGCCCCTATGCAGAGCCCCAGACTCAGATGAGGACGACGGTCCAGTGGTCAGTCCATGTCCTGGATATCCTGGTCAGTATGTGGATAAATATGAAGCTCCTTGCAATGTCAAGGGTGGAGCCTTAGACTGCCCATTTCGAAATTCAGAGTGTGAATGGTCAGTTAAACCGGGTGCTGGACATGCTTGCAGGGACCTTTTGACCTCTTTCACAGTGTGCCGGTAGACGTAAGCACTTCAGTGATGGACACACACGTGGATAGTATTTATGCACAGATGGATGATGTTTATACTCAAATGGATGGTGTGATGGACGGTTTCGAGTTCCTACAGTGTATATAAAAAGTCTACACACCCCTGTTAAAATGCCAGGTTTTTGTGATGTAAAAGAATGAGACAAAGATAAATCACGTCAGAACTTTTTCCACTTTTAATGTGTCCTATAATGTGAACAATTCAATTGAAAAACAAACTGAAATCTTCGAGGGGGAAAAATTAAAAATAAAAACCTTACAATAACCTGGTTGCATAAGTGTGTACACCCTCTTATAACTGGGGATGTGGCTGTGTTCAGAATTAACCAATCACATTCAAACTCATGTTAAATAGAAGTCATTACACACCTGCCATCATTTAAAGTGACTCTGATTAATCTCAAATAAAGTTCAGCTGTTCTAGTAGGATTTTCATGACATTTTCTTAGTTGCATCTCAGAGCAAAAGCCATGGTCCGCAGAGAGGTTCCAAAACATCAGAGGGATCTCATTGTTCAAAGATATCAGTCAGGAGAACAAAAGGAGGAGAATTCCAAAGCATTAGATATACCATGGAACACAGTGAACACAGTCATCATCAAGTGGAGAAAATATGGCACAACAGAGACATTACCAAGAACTGGACGTCCCTCCAAAATTGATGAAAAGACGAGAAGAAAACTGGTCAGGGAGGCTTCCAAGAGGCCTACAGCAACATTAAAGGAACTGCAGGAATTTCTTGCAAGTACTGGCTGTGTGCTACATGTGACAACAATCTCCCGTATTCTTCATATGAATGGGCTATGGGGTAGGGTGGCAAGACGGAAGCCTTTTCTTACAAAGAAAAACATCCAAGCCCGGCTGAAGTTTGCAAAAACAAACATCAAGTCTCCCAAAAGCACGTGGGAAAATGTGTTATGGTCTGATGAAACCAAGGTTG
>JACXGI010007780.1:0-35959 GCA_016801175.1 Esox masquinongy
GAGGAGAGGTCGTCTTCCATTTCTCCCGGGAGAGAGGGAGAAGCGCGAGAACCGCCACCACAACCCACGTGGGAAGGGGGCGGGTCTGCCTGCGTCAGAGGAGTCGGGTCCCGCGTAGGAGCGTCCTCCTCAGACATCTCGTCGTTGTCGTCGCTGGAATCCAAGACGGCGGAGACGTCCACCTCCTGTTCGAAGTAGCAGGAAGTGGCAGCTAATCTCTACACGTGTAGAGAGGGACAAGGTAGCACAGGAGGAGCAAGCCGGGGGGTCTGTGAGACCCTCACGAGCGTGAGCCGGTCCCAGGCAGGAAACACACGAACGATGGGAGTCCTGGTCCGGAGACAGGTTGGCGCAACGGCAAGCGGCGGCAAAAAACTTATTCATGTTGAGACGTCGAGCTAAAGAACGTCGACGGCAAAAATTCTCAGGCTGAAGTAGAGTAATCAGTATAGCACTCAGCAAGCGTTTGCTGAATAAAAAGGGAGGACGTTCTCTGGGCTCACGGGTCATATATAGGGGCAGGCGTGCCCTAATTGGCTGTCCAGGAGAGTCCTACCCAATTTTCCAGTCTGTCTAGAAGTGTTCTATGATCTACAGTCAAATGCTTCACTGAGATCTAATAGAACCAGAACTGTTATTATATCTGAATCAGTATTCAGCTGTATGTCATTTAAATATTTTTTCAGAGCCATTTCAGTACCGTGGTGAGGTCGGAAGCATGACTGAAATTTGTCTAAGAGACCGCTTGAGTTCACAAAATTGATGAGTTGATTGAAGACAACATTCTCAATGATCTTGGCTATAAAAGGGAGATATGATACAGGTCTATAGTTGTTCAATACAGATGCATCCAGTGTTCTCTTTTTTAATAGAGGCTTAATGGCAGCTGTTTTTAGAGATGTTAGGAAAATGCCTGATTGCTGAGAGCCATTAGCCAATTGCTGTAGATCCATTGTTATAGAGTTAAAAATAGTTTAAAAAAAGTCAGATGGCAGTGTGTCAAGACAACATGTGGAAGCTGTAAGATGTTGAATTTAAGAATGATGTTCCATCCCTCCAGTAGAGCTCCAGAGACTCAGAATCTATGCCAAAGAGCAAAAAACTGTTCAGGCACCTCGTGGTGGCGCAAAACCTTACTAAAACACAATGTCGCTTTTTCCTTTAATTTGTCACCTGTCTGTATATCCAGTAGTTTGTTTCATTGTGGGATTTTTTTTATTACTAGTTGGAGCATGGTTGTTTCTAAACAAGGTAACTAGCTGAATGTTTAGTGATGATAACTTGTGTGCCACCTTGTAAGGCAGTGCTGACTGCTTATTGTTGAACTATGGAAAATGTCATCTTAAAATGTATTTTGTGACCCATTATAGATGCTCATGGCAAAGTGAAGGTTTTATGTGCATGTGCATTAGTGGGGTATAAGTGGGTTATGGATGCAGAGGTCTATCCCCATTTAAATATGTGCAGCAGAGGCAGATTTTAAGCAATAGTGAAACAGTTGAAGTCCTGTCTATATGTTAATGACATACATGTCACTAGTAAACTCCATGACACTCAAAAGGGACTTCAATTTGAACAAGTGAATGCTTGCAATTGCTCTCTGTGCTAACTATTCTACCTGTCTGTCTTAATGAAGATTGGTAGCTAATGCTACACACAAAACATATAGTTATTTGCAGTAGGTTGACACGCAATACGTAACTAGGGCTGCAACATCTAAACGATTAAAATTGTTAAGATCAATAACAACAATAGTTGCCAACAAATTATATTATGTATTAGTTGAGTCTATGTGAGACAAAGATAAAAATTAACATGAAAAATATTGACAGATTGAGGAAGTTGTGGTGCTCAACAACTGAACTGACTCTAAAACAAGTGTATATTCATAGAGCTCCATTTGGCATGATGCAGTAAGTTACTGATTTGATGGATCATACCCTCAACGTCAGAAACTTACAAGATGATGAAAAACACCCTTTTATAGAGTAAGAAATAAAACACTTTGTTTTTGTTATCCAATTAAACAATTAATCGCAAAAATGATCAGCAGATTAATCAATTATCAAAATAGTTGTTAGTTTCAGTCCTAGTTCCCCAGTTGAGGAGGGCAGCCTCTATAAAACAAAAATAAAACCTGAGAATCTACGGCACCAGCAACCCATCTATTGGGTTTGGAAAATAACCCAACATTTTTCTTGTGCCATGTAGCACTGACAGTCTGATGCTCATTGGAGGAGAATCCCTCACAGACTACAGGATGTTATTTGCAATCATGTCCCTTAAAGCAAACTGAACTCCATTGTGGACCTATCGTGGGGACCTATTGCCAATATATTATAACAAATCACTTTATGTACAATTTATAAAGGTTTATCTACAATGAAATTTGTTAAGACTTTTAAGGACTGTGTTTTTTCAGAGCTACAGCATAAGTTTAATTTACCAATTTTTCTTTACTTTAATTTAGGGTTAAATCCCAAAGACTTGATTTGTGAAACATGGAAGAAAGCTTTTCCTTCCTGAAATGGAGGTATCGAGCGGCAAACAGTATGGAGCAATACACAGTGCCTTGAAAAATTATTCACCCCTGTCTGTTTTCTACATTGTTGCACATTTTTCACATTGAATTTGGTCAACTCTTTTTATGTTGTATAAATATATAATGGGAGTCTGAAAGAAGAAATTACCCCAAAGGTATATGGGCTTGTTTCATTTGTTTGATGTGCCAGATAATTAAATATGCAATCTTCGGCTGTGAACTAATTATTGTATATCTGGTTATTTAACCCAATAAAAGGTATTAGGTGGTTGAATACCTTGGTAACAAATCAGACCTGAGTCTTGCACAATATAATGTGTCCACCATCAGAAAGACACTGGTTAAAAATGTAATCCAAGTAATGTAAGTTCGGAACTGGCCTAGTCCAAATTGGCAGGATCTGAAACAAGAAGTTCATGCAAAAACCCCCCACAAATGTTACAGGGTAACAGTGTTAATTTAGTCAACCAATTTTGTGACGAAAATATTCGTCAAACACCCCTTTTCTAAAGAAGACGATAACAAACAAAAATTCATAGAAAAAACGATAACTAACTAAATTCCATTTCAATTTTGATTGACTACAACGAGACCACGCGAAAACTCCGCCACTGACGACGTAATTTTTTTAATTGACCAATCGTATTCATGCACCAGAAGTTCAGAACAGACCGTTTTTGATAGTAGCATTCCTATCCTGTCATTGGCCAAAATAATTTTTCCCCGCGCCGTTTTGCACACACGCAAAATGCAACAGCCACAGAAACGAGCAAGTCCTAAGCCCAAATCACAACGTGATTGGTCAACGGCGTCATTATATCGCACGTAATTATTAAGTGGTCAATTCACATTAGGCGCGCCACTACTGCAAACGTTGTTCTTTATTTAGCTGACACCTTGCTAGGAACTTGTTGAAATTCGTGGTGGAAAGTATAAAAGTAGTGACTTGGGCCTTGTAATGTTAGGCAAACAGCGTTCCGGTTCCTTTTTAGGACATCCCCTATTAACACATACATTTTCATTAACATAGTCCAATGTGCGATTTGTCCGTTCCTGCACTTGTTATATCCCAAGTCAAGGCGAGTGTTCGACTATTTCTAGGCTAATACAAATATAAATTGATGATAGTTAGGTTTTAACAGGGGTAATGTTTAATAATTTAACAGCTCAACTACAGCTTATTGTATTGATTGGATTTACACATCTATATGTTCTACTTGAAATGGCTAATCCTATCAAGCTTGCTGATGCATGCAAATAAGCTAGCTCAAATTTACTAACGACATATGCAACCATAAGTAAATTCTCACGAGATGACCCGGGAAGTCTTGAAGAAAATGCACGCCAAGCAATTTCCCTACTTGATAGGGCACACTGAGTATTTTCTGTGTTATATATCAGCTCATTTGAGCAAGAGATGCGCGCGTCGACGCGAGAAAATAGACTTGGTTTCTAATTTTAAGCGCTCTGACGCCGTTGATGTCTCGACGCTCGCGGCCCATCTGTACTCTTTCAATCATTCCCAGTCATTCTGTCTGCAGCGTATACGCGAGTATGCGAGTTGTCTGATTTGGTCTCTAGTTAGCTAATGTGTATAAACAATTAAAAAAAACAACATTATTTTCTGGCTCATAGGTTAAGATTAAAATGCAGTGTTCTAGCTCAATTTCTGCTAGACCTGCTACACAAATTAGATGGACAGATGAATTCTATATTCTGGCTACTAGTCACAGCTAAATGGACTACTGATTGGTACATGGCTACATTTTGGTGCCATGTTATATTTTAATGTGTACAACTTTATTTATCCCAGTGGGGAAATTCTTGTTGTGGCTTTGTGCATAAACCAATACACCACACACACAGTGCTTAACCATCCTACTTAAAAAAATCTATATTTAATGCATTATTGTGTTTGAATATCAATGGTAGATTGGAGGTTGTTTAATGTGTAAGTGTTTTTAAGTAAGACTAAATGGAAAGGATATTGAGTGGACTAAAATCATCAGTGATTTTGTTGACTTGACAGTAACTAGACTAAATCAAAATGAAACAACTAAAATGTGACTATAACTATTAGTCAGAATTTGGAAAAAGACTAAGACTAGAATAAATGTGGGTGTCAAAATTAACACTGCAGGGTAAGTATGCTAAAACACATTCTTATTTACAGCAACAACCTAGAAGCAACTAGGATTAACTGTCTTGCTCCTGAACATACCTACAGTTTTTCACCTGTTTGGCTCAGTTCCAACAGAAAAAATCTGACATGCAAATATTTTCTTCACAGCACTGTAGAGAGAGCATCAAGGAACCTTAAACATTAAATTGTTATAACTTCATATAGAACTTTTAAAACTCCAGGTCCCATGGTTGGAGAAGTGGGATGTTATGGGTGGAATGGATGGTTTACTTTTTGGTTTTACTATCTTATTTTGTTTTCCTTTGCTAGAATGAATCAGAAAAGCATTCTTTTTGCATTAAGATGTAAAATAAATCATTTATTTTCTAGTGAATATCTAATGTTTTGAAAATACTAAAGGCTTAATGAAAGGTTGATTATGTCAATCAAGTGTGTACGTGGTAGGGCAACATTTGAAACAGGTGTGTGAGTGCTAGGGCAAAAACAAAAACGTGCACCAGTTTGGGTCCTGAGGACCAGGATTAAGAAACATTGGTATATAGTATATATGTGTGTATATGTGTGCATACAGTGCACTGCAAAAGTATTCAGACATTTCATTCTGTTTGATATTTTATTTTGAAAAAGTAAACATAAAAATAATAATTGTAAGGTGACATTGGTTTCATGTAGGAAAATGGAAAACATTAAAAAAATTACTGAAATATGTTGGTTACTTAAGTATACAACCCCTGTGCTGTGGAAGCACCAGTTTACACAGATGAAAAAAAAGTGCCCTAACAAAGAACCGACAACCTGACATGTGCATTCTACTCGTGAACCATTAAAAGTTTCTGTTACATTTTCTGGATAAAAGACCCATTAAATCTAAATAAGTTAGAAGTAATATAAATGCATACGTTAGGAAAAGGGTACACAATACATTTTTGGATATCCCAGTGAGCATAGTTAAATCAATAATCAGGAAGTGGAACATGCATCACACAACCCATGCACTGACAAGAAATTACCATCTCTCAAAATGAAACGCTCAAACAAGGACATTTAAACGACAAGTAATGGTGTACTAGTCAACCATATCAATGGTTGACCCTGCATAACACTGGCCTGTGTGGAAGGGTGGAAAGAAAGAAGTTACTGAAAAAGTACTGTCTGAAAGCATGAATGACTCAGCTGTGATGTAGTAAAAAATGTTGTGGTCAGAGACCCACATAGTGCTTTTTGGCCAAAACTCAATGCAATGTGTGTCATGCTTCAAGACACACCATCCCTACAGTGAAGTATGGTGATGCTGCGAGGATGCTTCTCATTAGCAGGGACTGGGCATTTTGTTAAAATTAAAGGAAAAACGAATTGAGCAAAGTACAGTGAAATACAGCAAGAGCCTGTCAATCCACAAAAATCTATGGAGTAGCTCAATGAAGAGTGCACAGTTAACATGTGCAATTGTTTTAAGATGAATTTTGCATAGTTAATTTGTATTTTGATACAGAGCTGTAGGACCTATGTAGCTTTCCCGAAAACATTGTAGAAAAGTATAAAATAAATACTATAAAATAAGATCACAATAAAAGTGCCTTTAGTGTCATCTTGCATAAAAGATGATTGTAGTTTCGTTTAATTATTTATTGTTTATTTTGATTCCAAAAGATGTATATAACAGTATTTTTATTTTGTTATTTGGGAAACATTTTCACGCAGTGTACTGTGCTTACCTAACCATCGTAGATGTCCCAAAGCAAAACCAAAACCACCTACTTGTTCCAGAGATCCGGATATGTTATTAATTTTTAGCTCCAGCTGGTTTGGATCCATGGATCCAGGGTATGATCCATCATTTGTAAGGAATTTAGTGCACCTGATGAGGGTGATTTTCTACCTTTGCTTAGCTTTTGGTGGATAGCATGACTTGTGGGCATCTTACAGCTAAACTAAATACGTGTTCCACAGACTCTCCTGATTCTACAGTTACTCATGAGTTTGTAGCGCCCCCCATTTGGACACGGCAATTGTCTGTGTGACAATAAAACTGCCACTGATGACTCGGATTCTGATATATCTAAGGCTCTGTGTGTCTGAGTGGAAAATGGTGACCAGCATGTTGTGCTGGCTCTCCCCTTTTGATATATTTATACCATGTGTGTCTCACAAAAGATTTGATATTTACAGACATCTTAGTGAAATCTTTCTCAGTAAGCCACTTCACCTCTGCAGAAAGACTGCAAATTACGCATTCTGGTAATGCATTTACTATAAGGGCTTATAATTGGTTGGTTCGCAAGACCCTGGTTCACAAGACTGCTGAACACAGTAAAAGAAAAACCGTGCAGCAAGCACAAACATAACGGAATCAGATGACACAATGACATGACTAAATTCAATCATGCCCGCGTGATGATAGACTAGTATATATATGTATATGATTTATGTCAAAGGCAAGTGCTTGGTATGTTTACAGTATTCTGACCGTTAGATGCATCAACCAGCCTTGTTTAGACTACAGAAGATCTATGCCAAGGCTGACATACAGGAGTAGCGCACTGATTCTGATGATGAACTTTATAGCTCTCAATATCAGGTTGTCTCCTTCACCCAGGTAAACAACCACAGAGTCACATATTTAATGTAAATTGTACAAGGAAAAACAGCAATTCCAAAACACTTGCAATAATAACTTGCAAGAAATGTATTGTATGTGCCACAACAGACTTCACAACATAATATCTTAGTGTCTAACATGGTAATAATAAAAATTTGATACAAATGTATGTCTGTACTAAAACATTTTACCATCAACAGGAGACCGTGGAATTCCAAGGTATAGCATAACAATGCAGTTTACAAATCCTACTGTATGAAACACTCAAGATATATGAAGGAAAACAAGCATGTTTTTAGTTCTCATGTTTTAAATGACAAGGAATTAGTTATGTCTATTTACACACAATGTACAGTGACATACAATATCTATACAAAAATAGAAAATGATATAATTATATATAATTACATATACAAACAGAAAGATTACAAAGGGCATGCAATGTAAAATATTATAAAATATATATGTATAATAATGCTAATAAATACAGTATAAAGGCTACATACATTTCTCATGATTACAATCCTTAAAATGATGTAATTTTCAGATGACATTGATGTCTGTCTGATACATACTTCATGCTGCATGTTGAAATATGGTATTATGAATGTTCTTTAAATAATGTCACACATTTTTTCAGCAGTTAAAGAAATTCATTATACTGTAGGTTTAAATAAATAAGGATTTAATGTTAAACTATGAAGATCTTCACATGGCAACTTATAGAAAGCAGCAGTAATTAATGTATTGAAATGAAACAAAATGAAAGGGAAACACTGATAAAACTAGAACTTAATAAAAACTCTGGACAGAATAAAATTACAACTATGTTGATATTTAGACATTTAGACAGGCAGTTCACAGATAACTTTCCTTATCACAATTCTTTCTCAACATTGACACTTGACAACAATACTTTGTCATCTCAACTTTGGGTTAATTTGAAACTACTTGAATGGTTGCCACTGTTTATGTCTAGCAAAAAAATGTTCCATTCTTCCAATACTATGATGTCACCTTCTGATCAGTAACTTAGGCCTCTATGGTTGGATCTCCATTGTGGAGTGTTTTCCTGATAGGAGATGATAGGTGAGGTTGAAAATAAAATACATGTAAATGTAGTTTCAGGTTAAAGGAGGAGCCATTTACATATATTATGAGGTAGCTGAGACATTTAAAATCTGCTCTGTCAAGACATTCAGGTGTACATTCAGCTCAAGTTATCAAACACGCTATAAGTGGCAGGTTTTTGGTGGATACTTTACAATCAAAATGGGATAAAAAATCATGGCTATGGTAGTCAATTTTCACAATGTTATGAGTTATGATTAAGTCAGTGATCAAACACTCTTGCTGACTTAAGTTTAATGATGCCACATTTTTACACACTTTCATGGATCACAGAAAGTTTAGGATGAGGGTGGGCCTCTATGAGGTACCTACTCAAATTTGGTGAGGGGCGCTTTGTCGCAAGTGACCTCGGACTGCAACCTGTTCTTTGTCTCATTTTGTGTCTGAAGGTTTGGGATGCTATTCCTCGGGATGTCTATCCCATTCAACTTCAAGTCTCTGCATTCAAGGACAAACACACAAACTAAATTTTCAGAAGAAATCTGTATATATATATATATATATATACATATATAGAGGATATAAAAAGTCTACACACCCCTGTTAAAATGCCAGGTTTTTGTGATGTAAAAGAATGAGACAAAGATAAATCATGTCAGAACTTTTTCCACTTTTAATGTGACCTATAATGTGAACAATTCAATTGAAAAACAAACTGAAATGTTCAAGGGGGAAAAATGAAAAATAAAAACCTTACAATAACCTGGTTGCATAAGTGTGCACACCTTCTTATAACTGGGGATGTGGCTGTGTTCAGAATTAACCAATCACATTCAAACTCATGTTAAATAGATTACACACCTGCCATCATTTAAAGTGACTCTGATTAATCACAAATAAAGTTCAGCTGTTCTAATAAGATTTTCCTGACATTTTCTTAGTTGCATCTCAGAGCAAAAGCCATGGTCCGCAAAGAGCTTCCAAAGCATCAGAGGGATCTCATTGTTGAAAGATATCAGTCAGGAGAAGAGTACAAAAGAATTTCCAAAGCATAAGATATACCATGGAACACAGTGAAGACAGTCATCATCAAGTGGAGAAAATATGGCACAACAGAGACATTACCAAGAACTGGACGTCCCTCCAAAATTGATGAAACGACGAGAAGAAAACCGGTCAGGGAGGCTTCCAAGAGGCCTACAGCAACATTAAAGGAACTGCAGGAATTTCGGGCAAGTACTGGCTATGTGCTACATGTGACAACAATCTCCCGTATTCTTCATATGAATGGGCTATGGGGTAGGGTGGCAAGACAGAAGCCTTTTCTTACAAAGAAAAACATCCAAGCCCGGCTGAAGTTTGCAAAAACAAACATCAAGTCCCCCAAAAGCACATGGGAAAATGTGTTATGGTCTGATGAAACCAAGGTTGAACTTTTTGGCCATAATTCCAAAAGGTATGTTTGGTGGAAAAACAACACTGCACATCACCCAAAGAACACCATACCCACAGTGAAGCATGGTGGTGGCGGCATCATGCTTTGGGGCTGTTTTTCTTCAGCTGGAACCAGGGCCTTAGTCAGGGTGGAGGGAATTATGAACAGTTCCAAATACTAGGCAATTTTGTCACAAAACCTTCAGGCATCCGTTAGAAAGCTGAAGATAAAGATTAAGTTCACCTTTCAGCACAACAACGACTAAAAGCACACATCCAAATCCACAAAAGCAAGGCTTCACCAGAAGAAGATTAACGTTTTGGAATGGCCCAGCCAGAGCCCAGACCTGAATCTAATTGAACATCTGTGGGGTGATCTGAAGAGGGCTATGCACAGGAGATGTCCTCACAATCTGACAGATTTGGAGCGCTTTTGCAAAGAAGAGTGGGCAAATATTGCCACGTCAAGATGTGCCATACTAATAGACTCCTACCCAAAAAGGCGCTTCAACAAAGTATTAGTTTAAGGGTGTGCACACTTATGCAACCATATTATTGTGTGTTTTTTATTTTCCCCCTCAAATATTTCAGTTTGTTTTTCAATTGAATTGTTCACGCTATAGGTCACATTAAAGGTGGAAAAAGTTCTGACATGATTTATCTTTATCTCATTCTTTTACATAACAAGAACCTGGCATTTTAACAGGGGTGTGTAGACTTTTTATATCCACTGTATATATATATATATATATATATATATTAGTACCAGTCAAAAGTTCGGACACACCTACTCTTTCAATAGTATTTGTTTATTTTTACTGTTCTTCACACGAATACATCAAAACTATGAAATAGTACAATTGTATCATCTAGTAACCGAAAAAGTGTTAAACAAATCAAAATACATTTATATTTTAGATTCTTCAAAGTAGATAACCTTTGCCTTGATGACATCTTTACACACTCTTGGCATTCTCTCAGCCAGCTTCATTGGAGTTCCCACATATGCTAAACAACTGCTTTTCCTTCACTCTGCGGTCCTTCTCATCCCAAACCACCTTAATTGGGTGGAGATGGGGTGATTGTGGAGGCCAAGTCATCAGATGCTGCACCATCACTCTCCTTGGTCAATTATACAGCTGGTTGAGCATGCCTTTAATTCTAAATAAATCACATACAGTGTCACCAGCAAAGGACCCCCACGCCATCACACCTCCTCCTCCGTGCTTCACGGTGGGAACCACACATGTAGAGATCATCCGTTCACCCATTCTGCACCTCACAAAGACACAACGGTTGGAACTAAAAATCTCAAATATAGACTCATTAGACCAAAGGACAGATTTCCACCAATCTAATGTCCATTTCTCGTGTTTCCTGGCTCAACCAAGTCTCTTCTTATTATTGGTGTCCTTCAGTAGAGATTTCTTTCCAGCAATTTGACTATAAAAGCCTGATTCACGCAGTCTTAACAGTTGATGTTGAAATATGTCTTTTACTTGAACTCTGTGAAGCATTAATTTGGGGTACAATCTGAGGTGCAATAAATTGCCAATTTCTAAGCCTGGCAACTTTAATTAACTTCTCCGCAGCAGAGGTAACTCGTGGTCTTCCTTTCCTGTGGCGGTCATCATGAGAGCCAGTTTCATCTTAGTGCTTGATGGGTTTTTTGACTGCACTTGAAGAAACTTTCAAAGTTCTTGAAATTTTTCGGATTGACTGACCTTCATATCTCAGTGATGATTGACTGTCAAATGCATTCCAGGTAAATACTTATTGAAGCTGGTTGAGAGAATGCAAAGAGTGTACAAAAATGTCATCAAGGCAAAGGGTAGCTACTCTATAGAATCTACAATATGAAATTTATTTTGATCTGTGTAACACTTTTTTTGGTTAATACATGGTTCCATATGTGTTTCATAGTTTTAATATATTCACTACATGTATTCACTTTCCACATTGTATTGTCCTACAATGTGGAAAATAGTAAAACTAGAAATACCCTTGAATGAGTAGGTGTGTCCAAACTTTTGATTGGAACTGCATATGTATACAGTCCACTCAAGAAGTATTGACACCCTTCATGAAATTGAGCAAAAGTGAATGGAAAAACATAAACAATAATTTGTTAGGCTCAAACATAAGGGGAGACATATACTATAATTACAACACAATCAGTTCTTAAGCAAGAAATTCCATTTTATTGAGTAGTACTTTTTCAGCAAAACATAGGTTTCAAAATTAGTAGCACCCGTACAATCAATATTTTGTGAAGCCTACGCTGGAGTTGATAACAGCACTGAGCCTCTTCCTGTACATTTTAACATGGTTGTCGCACACCTTTTGAGGAATTTTGGACCAATTCTCCATGTAGCACATTTCAAGATCTTTGATCATGTTAGGTTTGCACATGTGAACGGGTTTGGATTGAAATCAAGTCCGGAGACTAAGATGGCCATTGTAAAACATTGGTTATGTGGTCCTGAAACCATTTCTCTGTTATTTTTGATGTGTGTTTGGGGTCATTGTCTGGTTGAAAGGTCCATCCACAGCAAAATCTCAATCTCCTGGCAGAGGCAATCAGGTTTTGGGCAAAAGTATCCCGCCTGGAGCAATAGCAAGAAAACATCACTAAAGTTTCAATGATCCACCACATTTTACTGTGGGTATCAGGTGCTTTTGCTTCAGTCCCCTTTTGTTGCCCAACATGTGAAAAGTATTTTTTGTATCATCTGACCATAAGACCCAATTCCAATTGTAGCTCCAATAACGCTAGGCAAAGTACTGGCGCTGCACTTTGTGGAATCTGCACTCAGTAAGGGCTTCTTTTTGCAACCCTTTCAAAAAACTTGTTGACATCGAGGAGATGTCTAACAGTTTAGACTTGATTACATCAAGTTTTTATTAGACAGTGCAATTCTGAAAGTTCTACAAATTCTTCCTTGCCTCATTCACCATCTTTATCATGTATGGAGGCAAAATTAACATACATCCTATTTTTGGCAAATTGGCAACTGTTCCAGACTTCTGAAAGTATTTTTATTATTGCCCAGACTGTCATTTGTGGTGTTTTACCTGATCTTTGTAGGTCAACAACCATCTGTGTCTTTACAGCTGTCAGCTTTTTGGTTTTACCCATGGTGATGGATGACAAAGGAATTTTGAATGTGTTCAACCTCATATTTATACCCCAGCAAAACAGGAACATGTGAAAGGCATCCATGCAGTTTCTGGAGACTGAGACCAACTACAAAGCATAGAATTTCATTACAGACAGAGCAATTAAAAAAACAATTAAATATTAAAATATCAAATATTTTGCAGAAAACAATGCGCTACTCAATAGAATGCTTTGTGCTCCCTCCACGTATTTTACAAAAAACACGAGTTACTGTTAGTTTTGGTTATTTTTTTGCATTCACTCAATTTCATGAAGGGTGCCAATACTACTAGAGTTGACTGTACTTAGTAATGACAATAATAAACTGATGGATGTCTTCCATACCAGGTTTAGTTAGTTCTTTCTTCACCGAATGTCCTCCAAATCTCCAAAGGTTTATTTTTACTACAAACATCTGAGTTAAGCACTGCTCTCTCTTCTCTAGATAAGTATGCCCAAACAGTCCAATGTTTGTTTTGGCAAGCGTTATCACCAGTCAACAGAATACAGCTCCGGAAAAAATTAAGAGACCACTGCACCTTTTTCTTTCCTTTCCAAAAAAGTCAAAAAGGCAGGTTTTGAGTGAGGAACAGAAGGGTTAAAATTAAGAGACCACTGCAAATTGAACACTTCTGTTTCTCACTCAAAACTTTCCTTTTCAACTTTTTTGGAAAGGAAAGACAAAGGTGCAGTGGTCTCTTAATTTCTTCCGGAGCTGTATATCGCTATGATGCTTTCATACAAAAGGTGAAAAGTTATTTTTACCACTAATAGAAAAATAGGCTACCACAAAATTGATAGGAGTTTCATGATTAATAATATTGGGGTGGATTACCCTGAGAAATGTGAAATGTCTGGGGAGTCCAGAGGAGAGGTTTGGGAAACCCTGATATAGATTGACACATTACCACACTCTAACCCTCTTAAGGTTACCCAGAGGAACAGAGGAAGACAGTAGGCTACAAAACCGTTTTACCTGTTAGACATGCCGTCTCCCTCTTCTACAGTCTTTCTCCCAGGGACCTTCTGACCCAACAACTTGACCGTCAAGAACATCAGCATGCCGCAGCGGTTGGTATAGCAACAGATGACATCCACAGCAATCAGGAGGACCAAGAAGATGAACATGACAATGCCTACCACAGCCCCCTTCCCTATCCCACTCTTACTCACCCTTTCTACAGTAAAGGAAGTAGAGGGAGAGAGTGAGACAGAATGAAAAGGATCAGAAGGAATGAGATGAAGGCACAAAGAGAGAGAATCTTAATTAGTCGCAAAAATAGCACAAAAAAACTCCTGCTCTGGCTTGTCTGTTCTGAAAACTGTTTAAATTCTGAGCATTTTTTTCTTTTTAGTGGTAAGTAGTAATCTTTCCAAATAATCTTGACTGGTAAAGTGGTGTTGTTGTTCACAACTCTGCCATAGAAACCCTTGGTGAATGGGGAAAAGGCAGAGGATTGGCCATTATTAATAATTAGCAACCCTGGAGAAATTCAGGGCGGAGCAAAATATTTTTCACCTTGTCAGGTTGGAGATATGAACATTTTAAATTGTTTTTGTTACTGTCCTAATACTCTAACCAGTAGGCTACCTAACATAAATAACCCTGTTACAGTCTTTAGTAACTTAAAAGGTGCTAGTAACTATAGCTGGCTGGTGGAGACCCCTAGGAAGTTGCTAAAGAAACAGAATTTGTATGTGTTTAATACAAGTCTGGGTTCTGGCCCACAACATCTTACTGATTAATCAAAAGGTGGTGGCAGTGCTATGCTACTCTGATCTCAAGTCTCATTAAATTATTACAGAATGCAATAGTTGCATACCAGGGATGGGCTGTAGGACTTTGAAGTTGAACTTGACAGGGCTGGAGGAGCCATTAAGGTTGACTGCTTGGACCTCCATTTGGTACTCTGAGTTATACTGCAGGTCATGGAGGTGGATCGTGGTAGAGTTGGATGGCAGCTTCTTCATCCTCCAGTCCTCATCCACCATATTCTGGAAGTCGAGAAGGATGCACATTCAAACACATGCATACCCTAAAAAGTCTTAACCTTTTTTTTTACTTTCTAATCTTCACTGAAAAACAAAAACACATACATACTCTGTAGTGGACAATGTATTGAACGATGGGAGAGCCTCCATCCTCTATCTGTGTTAATGGGATGGAGAACATGTTCCCATCCACCTTCCCCTCGCTGGTCACCAGGACAGGCTTGTCTGGTTCCCCTGAAAAGGGAAATGTGAGTAAAGTCATGTTGCATAAAAATGAAATTGCACCAATCGAGAAGGCATGTAGTTTATAGGCGATTGAGGAAAAGCAACAAATGAGTTATAATGACTTTACAGGGTGGTAAAAGTGCATAGGGATGATCTTGATTCTCCTTTCCAATAAGGTTTGTATCAAGGTAATCAAGGTTTGTATTCTGGTGACACAATGATTAATGTGTGGCTACCATTTTAACAAACACAAAAAAATGTGTTGTAGTGATTGCAACTAGTGTCTGTACTTTACCTTCTTTAGGGCCAGATGCCAATAGAATGGGATTATGTCATCAGGGGTGGGGTAGGGTCGGTAATGAAGCATGAATGGGCGTCAGGGAGCAGGTGATGATGTCATGTGGATGGTCAAGTAACAGTGGAGTGAGTGAATGAAGGCAGATGAACATTTCTTCCAGCCAAATTACTGCAGATACACTTAAAACAGTAGGTAATATGGATATGCTTGTAAAAACAATACAGATATACACTGCTCAAAAAAATTACGGGAACAGGTAATCATCACAGTATAACACCAAGTCACTCAAACTTCAGGGATATCAATCTGTCCACTTAAGAAGCATAAGCGATTGTTAATCTGTGTCACCTCTTGGAGCAAATGAAAGCGACAAGAGGTGCACTAGAGAGGCTACAACAAGACAAAAATCCCCAAAAAAGGGATTGGTTTTGCAGGCGGTGGCCACAGATAACAGCTCTCTCCTTATCCCTCCTGATTGATTCTTCTATAGTGTTGCATTTTTCTAGTGTCCTTGTCACTACTGGTAGCATGAGGCGGTACCTGCAGCCCATTCAGGTTGCACAGGTAGTCCAGCTCCTCCAGGATGGCATATCCATACGTGCCGTCGCAAGAAGGTTTGCTGTGTCTCCCAGTACAGTCTCAAGAGCATGGAGGAGATACCAGGAAATGAGCCGTTACACGAGGAGAGCTGGACAGGGTCGTAGAAGGGCATCAACCCAGGAGCAGGACCGGTATCTGCACCTTTGTGCGAGGAGAAAAAGGAGGAGCACAGCCAGAGCCCTACAAAATTACCTCCAGTGGGCTACTGGTGCGCATGTTTCCCCGTTCTCTTCACAGATGAGAGCAGGTTCACACTGAGCACATGTGACAGACGTGAAAGAGTCTGGAGACGCCGTTGTGAACGTTATGCTGCCTGCAACATTAACCAGCATGACCGGTTTGGCGGTGGGTCAGTGATGGTCTAGGGAGGCTGTGTAGGCAGTTCCTGGATGACGAAGGCATTGATGCCATTGACTGGCCTTCATGTTCCCCAGACCTGAATCCAATTGAGAACCTCTGGGACGTTATGTATCGGGGCATCCAACGCCGCCAAGTAGCACCACAAACTGTCCAGGAGCTCACTAATGCACTGATCCAGGTCTGGGAGGAGATCCCCCAGGACACCATCGGCTGTTTCATCAGGTGCATGCCCAGACGTTGTCGGGAGTGCATACAGGCACATTATGAGTTGCTGTGATGAAATGTACGCAAGTTGGAACAGCCTATGATTTTAATTGTTTACTTTGATTTTCAGTGTGAGTTTGAATCCAGCCCTCAGTCGGTTGGTGATTTTGGTTTCCATTGATCATTGTTACGTCATTATGTCCTCAATGAATTACACAATGTACAGTAAAGATTTTGATCTTTAGTATATTACGTTCACCCAATGTGTGATTTTAGTGTTCCCTTAATTTTATGCACAGTTTAGTTTGTTATTACAGGTAATGCAGTTGAAATAATGATAGTTCATGATGACATAAGATTGCATTTGCCTAGAACCATGATATTATGAGAGTGGAAGAAAGACTGAAAGGAGGCGAGTGAAACTCACGTATGCCTTGTGTGCGAATGGTGAGCTGGTCTGAGAATTCTCCTTGACCCACTGCGTTCTGAGTGGCAAGGCGGACCAAGTAGGAGGTGTAGGGCAACAAATTTGGGATCACCAGGGGGTCTGCACAGAAAAACAACAGTGTCTAACCACACACACATCGCTTTCATATTTATACAAGAAACTACTCAGTATTGCTAACATAGTAATTAAAGGCCTACTCTAGTTTTGGGGAAATCCTCAACAACATACAAAATAATCCATGTTTAGGTACAACTTACTTTTTATACACTGACTTTGACAAGGAGTCAATCTGATAGTTTTAACTGATGATAGCCAACACCTGAATGGATGGAGTTTTGGCAGTGTCAGATATGTAACTGCATTAGGGCTGTCAAACTGGTGAGCAGCTGCTTGTCACAAAACCACACCCGTCCAACTCGTATTAAAAGTTTGCTTGGCTACAAAAAGGTGTACGTTGTAAATAATATAAATTCATATCAGCTACACTGAAATGTAGAGGCTGTTGGGATTATAACTAATGATACTGCACAGGGGAATTGGACATCTCTAGTGTAGTTTCACCTCCCACCTTGTCAAAACAATCTCTACAGTATGCAGACATTGCTTACAGCAGGTCTGAATGAATTATAACTATCCCTCATTTTATGTTACTGTCCTGAAAATAATCTACAGTTTTTAAAATAAATTAATTGGTCACGGAGAGTAAGGTTTTTACCTGTGGGGTGGATGAGTCTGTCCTGCCAATGTTGCTCACTTTCTGTTCTCCACTGGAGGACAAAGTGGGTGATTGTAGAGCCCCCGTCCACCAGGGGAGCCCCCAGGGTAAAATGGACCGACGTGGGCCCTGGGGCGGCACTGACCTTGCACACTTTACCTGGGCGGGCTGGCAAAGGGGGATGAGAAAAGAGGAGGGAGAAAGCAGGGAGATCCACAGCAGGTTGAATACAGAAAGGAAAGGAGGGAATGAGCAAGTCAGGAATGAGAGAGAAGGAACATGCTATTAGTAACAAATAGACCACCAACACTTTAGAATTGTAAACTGGTATGAAGCTGCTTGTCCATTTTGTAGATGGGTAAATAGACATGGGTTAACGCTACTAGATATTACTATTATAATAAAGTAGGAAGGTAATGGGTGTCGGTACTTTTCAGAACTAAGTCTGTAGAGGCATTGCCAGCGGGACTGATAGCCATGCAGGTGTACAGGCCTCCATCAGAGGGGGTCAAATTGTCGATGACCAGGACATAGTCATCCTCCAGCCTCATTCGACCTTCACCAGCATCCTGTGTCCATATAAAGACAACCAGACAGAAATTCAGATCAAATAAACAATTCTCTCACTGACTCCCACCAAATGGTTTTAGTTATTAATTCCACTGCCATCACCAATTGCACTTGGTCCAAAACAAAAAGCGGCATGCACAGCACTTCTATATGGAGGGTGATGCAAATGTTTGCATGTCAGTCTCTCTGCACTCAAAGTGAAGAGGAGATTGACAACATCACTGTTGGACTTGATGTGGGTGTAGATGTGGTTAGGGCCCTGAGCTGTCAGTTCAGGCAGTTGGCACAGAGTTAGGACACACAACAGTACCACTCTAGACATGCAACCAGAGGTCTTTTCACAGTCCCCAAGTTCAGAACAGAGGCTGAGAGGCACATCATTCTACATAAAGCCATGACCACATGGAACTCTTTTCCTACCCAAGTAAAACAAACTACCAATTAAAAAACATTAATAAAACATATTCAAATGCATTTTAGACCAGGTCTTGCTATGTTAGGCCTGGCAAAATTACGTTGAGAAAATGTGTTTTGTAAGTGGTGGAACACAACACGTCAACCCAATCAAATGCCTTGCTTGGGCACAGCTCCACCAGAAGGTGCATGTGTAGATAGTTGTTTGTTCCATATGGAAGGGATAACGCTCTGGAAAACATATTCCATCTGGTCGGGGCATGTGAGGGAGGTTTCTTAAAATGTAACATTTCATAGAAATCTTAGCAATTGGAGTCCTCACTCCATTGAAACCGTTTTTAAATACAAAAGTTTATAAAAGACGATTTTTGGCGGTATGGCCTCTGAGACTAGGGACAGTGAAGAGACAATGATACACACTGTGATTCCTGTTGGGACCCCAGAAAGAGTATATAAAAAACATCTGTCTATAGTATATAAAAAACATCTGTCTTACCACTGTTAGCAGCTGACCATTTGTGGTCTTCCTGAACCACTGCAGAGTGGGCATGGGGTGTCCTGAGACATTACAGGACACTGAGATTGTCTGGCCAGACTCCACCTCCATCTCTGTCTGGTTTAGCACTGCTAGAGGATGCTCTGGATACAGGTACATCATAAGAGATGGGCAAAACTGAGTGCTTTGGGTGACAATAACATACACATGTGAATAGATACATTCAAATAAATATACAGTTCCAGGAAAGAAAATGTGTACCCTTTGTGATTTTCTCTATTTTTGCATTTGGGGAATACTGTACAGGTTTTCATTTCAACCAAAACCTAATGCTAAATGATGTTTCTCTAAGCACACAAACAACTCTACATGGGTAAACTGATAAAATGTTTTTAATGTTTCCACCTTTGGGCTTATTTACACCATGATCTTCTACCAGAGGAATCGAAAAATAGAACAAAAAATATAATTTACAAAATATTTAACAGTTGTTGCTCTTGTTCAAGGAAAAAAACTATTCAAAAAGGGAATGCTTAAAACAAAGTGGAAGTGAAGTAACATTGTTTTTAAGTAGCCTACATTTTAAAATAGCCTACATGTCCAAATGCAACAGTAAAAAGTACATACATTTAAAGTGCACTGCTTCATCAGCAAGTGAAAACCTGGAGGAAAGCTTTTTTCGTTAGCCTTATTTCTTATTCACTTAAATTTGGGGGCCAATGTTGTTGCTGTAACAGCAAAATTATGCAGTGCTTTTTAGCCATGACCATGGTCTGAGTTGATAAAATAAAATTATGTTATGTACCAGTAAATTGAACATCGCTAACATGCATCAGTAAAACAAACACTACATTAAATACAGTATACACTACCGCTCAAAAGTTTGGGTCACTTAGAAATGTCCTTTTTTTCCATGACAAAATACATGAAATTAGCTTTAAGAGGATATATAGCAAAATTAATAGGAAATATACACTGATAAGCCAAAACGTTATGACCACTCAGCGAATTACATTGATTATCTCCTAGCATGGGTACTTGTCAAGGTCTGGGTAGATTTGATGGTAAGTGAACAATCGGTTGGATGCAGGAGTAATGGGCAGGAGTAAAGACCTGAGCAACTTTGACAAGGGACAAAGCGACTTTCACAAGGGGCTCCTGGTCAGGGTTGGTGAGTACCTACCGACAGTGGTCCGTGGAGGGAAAACCACAAACCGGCAATAGGGTGTTAGGTGCCCAAGGCTCATCGTTGCGAGAGGGCAACAAAGGCTATCCCGTCCGGACCGACAGAAGGGATTCTGTGGCTCAAGTCACAGAAAGTTTTAATGATGTTATGGGAGGAATGTGTCACAACACATAGTACATCGCATCCTGCTGCGTATGAGGCTGTGTAGCCGCAGACCAGTCAGAGAGCCCATGATGACCCTCGTCCACCATCAAAACCATCTAAAATGGTCACGCGAGCGTTGGAACTGGACCTTGGACCAGTGGAAGAAGGTTGCCTGGTCCGATGAGTCCCATTTTCTTTTACATCTTGTGGACAGCTGTGCACATGTGCGCTGTTTACCTGGGGAAGTGATAGCACCAGGATGCACTGTGGGAAGACCACAAACTGGTGGAAGGAGTGTGATGCTCTGGGCAATGTTCTGCTGTGAACCCTGGGCCCAGGAATTCACGTGGACATCAATTTGACACTTGCCAACTACCTAAACATTGTTGCAGACCAGGTACATCCCTTCACGGCATAGATATTCCCTGATGGCAGTGACCTCTTTCAGCAGAATAGTGCGCCCTGCCACACTGCACAGATTGTTCAGGAATGGTTTGAGGAACATGACAAAGAGTTCAAGGTGTTGACTTGGCCTCCAAATTCCCCAGATCTCAATCTGACTGAGCATCTGTGGGATGTGCTGGACCAACAAGTCCAATCCATGGCGACTCCACCTCACAACTTACAGGACTTGAAGGATCTGCTGCTAATGTCTTGGTGCCAAATACCACAGCACACCTTCAGGGGTCTTGTAGAGTCCATGCCTCAGCAGGTTGGCACTGTTTTGGTGGTATGCGGAGTACCAACAGCATATTAGGCAGGTGGTCATAATATTTTGGCTCACCAGTGTAGTCACTGACGAGGATAGAAAAAATGATTTTTAATTTAAATAATAATTGTGTCCTTCAAACTTTGCTTTCATCAAAGAATTCTCCATCGGAAGCAATTGCTGCCTTGCAGACCTTTGGCATTCTAGTTGTCAATTGCTTTGGGTAATCTGAAGAAATATCACCCCATGCTTCCTGAAGCACTTCCCAGAAGATTAATTAGCATTATCACGTATCATACGGTCAAGCTCAGTACAGCTCACAACTCACAACAGCTCAGTAGGGTTCAGATCCAGTGACTGTGCTGGCCACTCCATTATAGACAGAATACCAGCAGACTGCTTCTTCCCTAAATAGTTCTTGCATAGTTTGGAGTTATACTTTGGAGTTATGCTTTTACCCCCAGATCATCACATTGCCTCCACCTTGACAGATGGTGTAAAGCACTCCTCCAGCATCTTTTCATTTGGTCTTTTTATTTGGCCCTGTGCAGTTTCACTTTTTTCTAATCTTCCCCTTTCCAGTGTCTGTGTTCTTTTGCTCATCTTTTCTTTTTATTGGCCAGTCTGAGATATGGCATTTTATTTGCAACTCTACCTAGAAGGCCAGCATCCTGGAAGTGCTTCTTCACTGTTGACATCAAGACTGGTGTTTTACGGGTACTATTTAATGAAGCTGCCAGTTCAGGACCTGTGAGGCATCTGTTCCTCACACTAGACACTCTAATATACTGTACAGTATTTGTCCTCTTGCACATTTGTTCACTGGGGCATCCCACTCCTCTTTCTATTCTGGTTAGAGCCAGTTTGCGCTGTTCTGTGAAGTGAGTAGTACACAGCATTGTACGGGATCATCAATATCTTGGCAATTTCTCGCATGGAATTGCCTTAATTTCTCAGAACATGAATAGACAGATGAGTTTCAGAAGAAAGTTCTTTTTTCTGGCCATTTTGAGCCTGTAATCAAACTCAACATTTTGATGCTCCAGATACTGAACTAATCTAAAGAAGGCCAGTTTTATTGCTTCTTTATTCAGCACAACAGTTTTCAGCTGTACTAACATAATTACAGAAGGGTTTTCTAATGACCAATTAGCCATTTAAAATGATACACTTGGATTAACAAACACAACATGCCATTGCTGATAATGGGCCTCTGTACGCCTATGTAGAAATTCTGCCGTTTCCAGCTACAATAGTCATTTACAACATTAACAACATCTAGACTGTATTTTTGATCAATTTGATGTTATTTTAAGAAACAAAAAAATTGCTGTTAAAAACAAAGAAATTCCTAAGTGACACCAAAGTTTAGAACGGTAGTGTATATATACACTACCCTTCATTCTCTATGATATCTCTGTATATCAGGAAAATAAACATCTGGAATGATGTGTTGGAATAACAAGCTATTTTGAATTTGTTATTTTGGGAAAGCTTGGTTTTATGAAGCCAAAAATGTGTGCCCCCAGGAGGAGTGTGTTTGCTGGTGTTTTCTACAAACCACACCTGAGACATCCAGCATGATCGTGGCACTGCTCTCTCCGATCTTATTCTTGGCCACACAGGTGTACCGTCCATAGTCATGCCTGACCACGGACAAGATGGTTAGCTCACTCTTATCTGAATTGTATTTGTAGCGGGACTCATCAGATGTGTCTGGGCTGAGAATGGGTAACACAGACAGACAATACAGAAAATTAGTGTGCCGCTAATGAGACAGCAGGCAGGAAATGAGACAGTCAACCACACAGGAATAAATGGGCAGTGGGTTTTCATTTAAAAAAGGGATTAAATGAGAAAAAGGTTTTAGAAATTATGCAAAAATAGCTACATGATTATTACTATTTACAATGCTTACACTTGAGTGCAAGCAAAACACACACACACACACACACACACACACACACACACACACACACACAAACACACAGACACAGAACACAAACACATACATTGTCCAGGTGATATTTGGTCTGGGAACTCCCTCAACCAGGCAGATGAGGGAGACGTTGGTCTCTGGTCCGGCCTTAACTTTCTTCACTTCCTCATGGATCTTCACTATAGGAGAAACTAAAGCAAAAGGAGAAGCAACATGATTTGTTATAGTCAACTACAAAACCATAGCTAATCCACTCTGGTTTAAACAGAGATAAAAAGACACCTAGAGTTCACCTAAATTATAACAATGACACATTGGAGTCCTTACACTGTAAACAACCTATGGAAAAGGTATAAAAAGATTTAATGTTTGAGTGTTCTGGAATTTAATGTTTTAGCATTTGTGGAACAAATCCCATCTGAGTCCTAGTACAGATTGTAGCGTTTTCCATGCATCCTGTTCAAACCATCCTAACGTATGTCAAATTTATTGTAAACCTCAACAAAGACTCTTACAGATTCAATGAACATGATTAGGAATTTTTTTTTTTATATTGGTACCACAATGTTGTGGCATTTGTGGAACAAATCATATGCAGGTAATGGAAGAGTACCAATATTAGCATGTTTCACACACAATGTTTAAATCATCTACAGTTATAGTGATTTAGTAAATGTTCACAATCAACAATTCACAGTCTCAGTGTTTGATGTTTTCCACGGGCAGATAAACGACTACAGTATGGGTGAAGTAAAAGCACATTTTGATTTGTGAAGTTTAAGCAAACATCTATAATCAAGTGAAAGTTTTATGATACAGAGAAGATTCATATGACCCTTAACTCTTGAAAGTCCCTTCATTTCACTTCATTTTCCCTTCATTTCTGGTTTGTATTAGGCTAATGCATGAATTGTTTAATAACATGGATTTATTTTATTTTAAATACCACATAGGTATTTAAAATAAAATAAAAATGAAAAATAATTTGAAATTAAAAATTAAATTGCCCTTAAATTGGCATTAAACAGTATTCCCCTTACAAAGATTTTATTAAGCATTTGTACATGGCAAAATAGTATCAGTGTTGAATTAAAAAAATTTAAAAGTCAAAGTATTTCTCTAGACCCATATTTGACCATGGTCCAAATTTTGAAAAGTAATGCAATGTGTGCATCACAGACAACTTTGCTAAAAGTGTTTCTTAGAAACAACTGAGTTTAGCCAAGTGATTTGTTGTGACAGTATGTTTTGTAAGAAGCAAAATTCAGGGGTAAAGTCAGTGGCATCTTGGGATGAAATCTTATCTCCCAAACAGAGTGAAAATCACTGGTGAAAATAAACAAAGCTAAATTGAAACCTAGACTCAAACACTAAATTTGTTTTCAGCCCACACGTCTCGGGTTTTACAGTTTAACAAAAAAAATGGTTTTATAGTAAAGCATTTGCAGGTTAAAAATACTGTACAATAACTAATAGTAGTCAGTGTAGCACAGGGTTCTTTGCAAATGTGAGCTTATTATATGACTGAAGAAAATACTGCTTATAAAAACATATAAGTAACTGATGGGATACACAAACAAAACTGTAGAGCAAGTACATTCTTTGCCGCCAAATCATCATAACAGCTTCATCACATAATTATTTAATATGAACTGCTTGATTTAAAATGTGTTCAAACTATGACCTGTAGGTTTGAAATACAAAATCTACAATGCCTTATATTGACATTTCATATATTGCTGATATGATTCTCTACAGTGTAAGGACACCAATGTGCAGTTTTGGTAGACTTTCCCTTAAAAAACATCTTGAAAATATATTTTACTTCACTTTGAGTATCCCCCTCTTACCATTGACAACAATGGAGATTTCAGTTTCTTTAGAAATGGGACGGTGCTTGATTTTCCCCTCGCAGATATAGGTTCCTTGATCCTCCCTGCTGATGTTCTTGATCTGTACAGAGTTATCTGTGAGTATTCTGATACGATCTGAAAGTAGCAAGAGATGAGAACAAGAAAAAGAGAGGTCAGTACCCTCTCTGTCACAACCACATTCTCTATGCTCCATCATCAAAATAACAATGCTTCAAAAAGTAATGCTATCTCTTTAGGGTTGTTAATGGTAGTATTCACACAACTGGCAAAAGACTTGTTGGAGAGTTTTATGTTTGTTTTGGCCTTCTGGAAAAAGAAGAAAAATACTTTGGAAAACATTTCTTGGTTTAATGGCACATTTTATTAGACTATGAGCTAAGCAGCCCCATTCTCCTACCATCTCCACCATTCCTGCAGTCACGGGCAGGTAGGCAGCAACTAGTGTGAAAAGCAGGGAAGTTATGAGACCACCTCTCCACATGAACTGTACTGGAGTTTGACCGGAGCTGTCTGGAGCTCCATACCTGCACAAGAAATATAGCTACTTGTAAAATGTTTGTTCTTTACTTGGGAAAATGTGTAGTCTGTATTGTAGAGTTCGCTTTCACAATGCGATTTTATGCTGACGACACTTACGGGGCTTGTATCGTGTTTGAGAGATTTCTAGGTCAGTAAATTTTGATTCACCCCTAATTGGCCAGAAGGAGCGTGGGAATATGCTTTGCATGATAAACGGCACATTAACATCAGAATGTTTATTGAAGGGTAAGATCTTGGAAATAAATGTAGTCACGTTGTGTTTCATTTCGCAAAGTTTTTAGTTTTTTTGTGAATATTATACTGATGTTTTTTGTCAATGCTAGATTGAGCCATTGCAAGTCTTTCAACAATGTTCCAATCAGCCGAGGCTTCTTCCTACAAACGGTTGAGAAATTAAAATGTGTTTGTCATGGAAGGCAACTAAGACTGCACTTTGATCAATCTCCCATCAATCAATTATTTAATTGGTGCCCGGTATTTATGAGTTAATGTTTGTATCTATAGGAATTTTCAGTGTTTTAACATGTAACCTGTTTTATGTTTGCGGCACTGTATTGGGAGTGTGCCGTTGTCACGAGTTGTTTTGGTTTCGTACACGTATGTTTTGTTTTGGTGGTATTTATTTTTATTTTTTTTGCAGTTTTGACAGCTCTCTATGTCTGACCTGCCCACTCCGCCTGATCCTCATCTGCCCTCAACTAACGCAGCTAACGAGATTGCTGCAACGATTGGCCAAGCAGCAAATAAAAGGATTTCCGAAATCCCAGTAGGGAAATAGGGAAAGGAAAGACAGAGGGACCGGCCCGGCCTCAGACTTGCCCTGCCTGCGGTGTGCAGCCGGACACAAATGTCGATTTGTTGGATGTAAGGCGAGTACCTGTCCTTTGTGCTCCTTCAAACTAATTCTGGTAAAAGCCGAACTTGGGTGCTCTCTCTCTTCCCCCCTCAAGAGTAACTGGCGACGCAAGACGAAAGACGGCGACTTAATCACGCAAGCCCCGCTGCCCTCCGCCAGGTTGTGCCTACCTCTAAAGAGACAGTACCGACTTCTACAGCCCTGCTTCCTCGACGGTGGAATTTTAATGTTTTTAAACCATTTTGATACAGACTCTGCTCACCATCTTTTGGAGGAACTTTTATACATTTATTAATAAATTGTTCCAACTTATCTATTGGTCTGTGTGTGTGGCAAAATCCTGAATAGAACCAGCTGTGTGTCTTGTAATGTCAATTTATTAGTAGAGATTGTAGTCCTCTAAACCCTAGGTGGCGTAGACATCAGCCTTTACGTGACATGTTCTCTAACACATCTCCCATAGGTGTTCAATTGGGTGGAAATCTGGTGACTGCAAAAGCCACCATAGCGTATGATTCACATAATTTTCCTCCTCATCAGTGACCCCTCGTGCTCTGTGGATGGGGGCCTTGTCATCTTGGAAGAGACCACTTCCATCAGGATAGAAATGTTTCACCATAGGATAAAGGTGATCACTCAGAAAATCTTTGTAATGATTTGCAGTGACCCTTCCCTCTAAGGGGACATATGGATCCAAACCATGCAAGGAAAAGGCCCCCCACAGCACAACAGAGCTTTTGGACCCCCTCACTGTAGGGTCAAGTATTCAGGCTTTTACCATTCTCTTGGTATAGGCCACACATGCAGTGACCTACCTGTTGAGAATATGGAGAAAGAAGAAATCAACAAACAAGACCTTAGCATGGCTCCCTCTAGGTGTTTATAGATAAGTTTCAATAGCACAAAGATGGCATGCTCTACCACTCTACGAGATGTTCCTGGATGAAGTTAAGGATATAATTCTTGACATTTTTCTCAAAACACTTAACCAGGGACATTAATGCTACTAGTCTAAAAAAAAACTTAGTGCAGATGGCCTTCTCAGTTATTATGATAGATGTCTCGGGTATTAAACATGTAATAATCGTTATTACAGTTTTTAAAAAGTTAATTTCTAAATAGTGTCAAGCAGTTTGTATAGCTATGAGGTTTAATTGGCAAGATGAACAGATATGAAAACTGAAATGAGCAAATTAACATTCTACAATATGACAAGCCAGTTCTCCCATTACGAAAGTATTGTACAGCATTCGGTACTGCTACAGCTCTTCATTCAGCTATAGGAATGAGCTCTGTTGCATGCTTGATAATGGCTGCTATGGTAGGTAAAAGTGGCAGTGTCATATGCATGAAACATAAAAAAAAAATACTTACTGAAAATAAATTACTAATCTTATAAGTATACATGACCCTGTATGTCTACAACAATATTCTAGTTCAGAGGTGTCAAACCGGTTCCATTGAGGGCCAAGTGTCTGCAGGCTTTTGCTCTCACCTTGTACTTGATTGATTAATTAGGTCACTAATTGGTTAGTTTCTACCCTCACCTGGTTGTTTAGGCCTGAACTGGGAACCAATTTATGGAAAAAACCAAAAACCTGCAGACGCTCGGCACCTCCGTGGAACCGGTTTGACACCCCTGTTCTAGTTCATAAAACACAACAGTTAAGTGTAATAATTAAAAACAGGGCTGCTCAATCCTGTTCCTAGAGTGCTACCACCCTGTAGGTTTCTCTCCATCCCTAATTTTGCACACCTGATTCTAATAATGACCTGGATGAAACGCTAAGTCAGGTTTGAGCAGCCCTGACTTTGTGTTGCACAAATTTATCATTGCTAAAATTAGTAATTAGTATATAAGTGGGTGAGCGATGGTGAAATTCCTCTTTAAACTACATAATTATAATAGACAACGATCTTATGATAATGATAGACAAACATAATTATTATAGACAACCATATTATGATTGGCAAACAGAATTATTATAGACAACCATCTTATGATTATGATTGGCAAACAGAATTATTATAGACAACCATCTTATGATTATGATTGGCAAACAGAATTATTATAGACAACCATCTTATGATTATGATAGACAAACAGAATTATTATAGACAACTAGATATTCAATTGAAAAAAAACAGTTTGTAAAATCATACCGTTAGGGTGCAGTTCCTGATGGTACCTCTTCCATTTTACTTCCACCTCCGGCTGGCCTGTAACATTGCAAGGGATGACCGCATCCTGACCCTCCAGGAACTCGTGGTAGGTTTCTGTATCAATGAAGGCTGGTTTCTCTGAGTGAGGTGATAGATGAGTGGAGACGGAGGAGAATTGTCTGAGGGTTTTTGTGTGTGTCTAAGGCTAGTGGCACCAGATAAAGATACAGCTCCGGGAAAATGTACAAGGTGAGAGCGAAAACCTGCAGACACTTGGCCCTCAATGGCACCTTTTTCTTTCCTTTCCAAAAAAGTCCAAAAAAGTCAAAAAGGAAGGTTTTGAGTGAGGAACAGAAGGGTTAAAATTGAGAGACCACTGCAAAATTGAACGCTTCTGTTCCTCACTCAAAACTTTCCTTTTCAACTTTTTTGGAAAGGAAAGAAAAAGGTGCAGTGGTCTCTTAATTTTTTCCGGAGTTGTATATGGGTAGCTTAATAGATAGGTAGCTACTTTGCTACTTGATGAATGTATAGCAGGAGCAGGAAAACTAAAGCCTACTGGTCAAATCCAACACAGTCTGGCCTGGTTTGAGTTTAAAATACATTTTTATAAAAGGCTTAAAAAACATTTGCCCACTTTTGAATGTCTAAAACTAGTATACATAAATTAGTGTATTATAAAATGTATTATTAACTGTCCTATTCTGACTTGCGTATTGATTTTAACCTAAAAATGTACATCATAAAACAAATGTGCAGCCATCTTTGACAATGCAAGACAACACATATCCCATTCACACACAACCTAAGCGCCACAAACTTGACGATGCCATGAATTAAATGAAGTCTTTGTTTAAGAGAATTGCAGCAACAAAACCTGGTGCACGATGTAACCAATCACTGGGATGAAGTCTCAAAAGCGTGTTGACATTCCTCAATGAGGAATAGTGCAAATACTGCTCCCAAATGTTGTTCCAATATTCTAGGATGATTATGCCCTCAAAACACATTGAACCTTCATGGGAAGTTATGGAATGCAGAGTGGGAACTGGATTTGCACCTTGTTCATCTCTTAAAGAACTGGAGTATTTTCTTCTTGTAGAGTAGTGCATTATCCCACTACACACTGTTCAGGACTTGTATAGTCGCATTCCAAAAAGGATTTCAGCTGTTCTGAAAGCAAAGGGTGGCCCTACTCCTTATTAGATCCTTCTTATGAATATATAGTTTGGTTTTCTGTTACACCATTAATTTCTTTAATGTCTTTTTTAATTCCATTAATGTCTTATTTAGAACTTCTTTGGAAAACCTTTGCATTTGATGACTGCCTGAAATCTGTGACCCACAGACACCAACAGATGCCAGGTATCTTCCCTGGTGATGCTCTGCCAGGCCTGTACTGCAGATATTGTCATTACCTGTTTGTTTCTGGATACACTTTTCAATGTATAAAAGGTGGCCATATGAACATCACCAAACTCTTTAAACAATCCTGCATTTCCTTTTAAAAATAGATATAAGAAAATGAAACCACAGACAAGAAATATACTGATTCATGATCAACCAAGGTGAAAGTTTTTACTTTAAACATCTTACCATAGACGTAGAGAACATAGGCAGTATCATCTCTGTGGTTTGTCTCATATTCACAAAGGCAAAGGTAGCGTCCTGCATCCTTAATCTTGGCTTTCACAATTGTTAGTTTTGATGATGTCTCATCTATAAACTCGATTTTGGGATTTTCACCATCATTTTCAAGATCCTCCCCATCCTTCTGCCAGGAGATTTTTCCTTCTCCACCAGCTGTGAAGGTTTGCATGTGTTAACCTATATGTATTTTATGAACGGAATACATGATTGTGGTACATTTCCCACAAAGATTTGGTAAGAACAATTCAGTTATCACTGAATGTTATAAGTGTAATTTATGATAATAAAATCTCTACAAAAGACATGCTTTCTTTGTAGTATTTACTTTTTTCATGTAATAAGCACAACAATAACCCTAAGAAAAATAACATATTTGTGTATTAATTTCAATATTCAGGTATGTTTCCATGGCTTAGGCTTGACAGCACCTCCCATTGGACACATGATTTATCTATGTACTGTATATTTTTGGATATGGGCAGTTAATTATATTGCAGAAGACACTGTTTATGGCAGAAGATTGAACCAACCTTTGCAGAGGAGCACGTGATTCTCACCCAGAGGCACATCTGCTTTGTTTGAGAGAATTTCCATTTTTGCCTCTGAAAGAAGAGCAATATTATATCCTTTTAGAAACCTAACACATTTTAAAACTTCTAAGTAATGGATAAATTATTAAAATGAATCTCTCAGATCCAAACGGTGTGACGTTGCAACTACCTAAACATACAAACCTGTTTACAAAAAAGTTGGGACACTGCATAAACATGCAAATAAAAATGAAGACAATGATGTGCAAATATATATTTAATATATATATATATATATATTAAATATATATTTAATTGAAAATAGTACAAATACAATAGTACAAAGGAACTGAGAAATGTTATTGTTTTTGTAAAAATACTTGCCCATTTCGAATTTAATGCCAGCAACGCGTTTCAAAAGAGTTGGGACAGGGACATGTTTACCACTGTGTTGAATCACCTCTTTTTATAACAATACTCTGTAAACATTTTGGAACTGAGGAGACCAGCTGCTGTAGTTTTCAAAGTGATATGTTTTCACAGTCTTGCATAAAATAGGATTTGAGCTTCTCAACTATTCAGGGTCTCCTTTGTCGTATTTTTAGTTTCATTATGCGGCAAAAGTTTTCAATGGGTGACAGGACTGGACTGCAGGCAAGCCAGTTTAGCACTCAAATGCAATTACTACAGAGTTCTGCTGTTGTAATACGTGCAGAATGTGGTTTGGCATTGTCTTGTTGAAAGAAGGAAGGCCTTCCCTGAAAAAGATGTCATCTGGATGGCAACATATGTTGCTCCAAAACATATTCAGCATTAATGGTGCCTTCACAGATGTGCAAGTCACTCATGCCATGTGCACTAATACACCCCCACACCATCAAGTATGCTGGCTTTTTGACTGTGTGCTGATAAAAAGCCAGATGGTCCCTCTCCTCTTTAGTCCAGAGGACGCAGCATCCATGATTCCAAAAAATAATTTAAAATTTTGATTTGTCAGACCACAGGACAGTTTTCCACTTTGCCTCAGTCCATCTTATATGAGCTCATGCCTAGAGAATGCGGCGGTGGTTCTGGATCTTGTTTATATCTGGTTTCTTCTTTGCATGGTAGAGTTGCACTTGCATTTGTAGACGAAGCGACAAACTGTGTTCACAGACAATGGTTTTCGAAAGTGTTATGGAGCCCATGCAATGATTTCCACTACAGAATCGTGTCTATTTTTAGTGCCACCTGAGGGCCAGAAGCCAAATGGGTTTTTGGCCTTGTCCTTTGGATACAGAGATTTCTCTGGATTCTCCGAGTCTTTTAATGAAATTATGTACGATAGATGATGAGAACCCAAAACTCTTTGCAATTTTATGTTTCACTATTTGCCCGTGCAGTCTTTCACAGAATGGTGAACACCTCCCCATCCTCACTTCTGACAGACCCATCTTCTCTGGAATGATCCCTTAATACTCAATCATGTAACTGACCTGTTGCCAATTAAACTAATTAGTTCTGGGTTCCACCAGGTATTTGATATGTTGTTATATGTATATATGTATATATATGTATGTATATATAAATATGTATGTATATATATGTATGTGTGTGTATATATATATATACAGTATCTCACAAAAGTGAGTACACCACTCACATTTTTGTAAATATTTGATTATACCTTTGAAGAACACTGAAGAAATGACACTTTGCTACAATGTAAAGTAGTGAGTGTACAGCTTGTATAACAGTGTCAATTTGCTGTCCCCTCAAAATAACACAACACACAGCCATTAATGTCTAAACCGCTGGAAACAAAAGTGAGTACACCCCTAAGTGAAAATGTCCAAATTGGGCCCAATTAGCCATTTTCCCTCCCCGGTGTCATGTGACTCGTTAGTGTTACAAGGTCTCAGGTGTGAATGGGGAGCAGGTGTGTTAAATTTGGTGTTATCGCTCAGTCTCTGAAGGGAGGGTATCATGCTCTGCTTCAGTATGTCACAGTACGTGTTGGCATTCATGGTTCCCTCAATGAACTGTAGCTCCCCAGTGCCAGCAGCACTCATGCAGCCCCAGACCATGACACTCCCACCACCATGCTTGACTGTAGGCAAGATACACTTGTCTTTGTACTCCTCACCGGGTTGCCGCCACACACGCTTGACACCATCTGAACCAAATAAGTTTATCTTGGTCTCATCAGACCACAGGACATGGTTCCAGTAATCCATGTCCTTAGTCTGCTTGTCTTCAGCAAACTGTTTGCGGGCTTTCTTGTGCATTATCTTTAGAAGAGGCTTCCTTCTGGGACGACAGCCATGCAGACCAATTTGATGCAATGTGCGGCGTATGGTCTGAGCACTGACAGGCTGACCCCCCACCCCTTCAACCTCTGCAGCAATGCTGGCAGCACTCATACGTCTATTTCCCAAAGACAACCTCTGGATATGAAGCTGAGCACGTGCACTCAACTTCTTTGGGCGACTATGGCGAGGTCTGTTCTGAGTGGACCTGTCCTGTTAAACCACTGTATGGTCTTGGCCACCGTGCTGCAGCTCAGTTTCAGGGTCTTGGCAATCTTCTTATAGCCTAGGCCATCTTTATGTTGAGCAACAATTCTTTTTTTCAGATCCTCAGAGAGTTCTTTGCCATGAGGTGCCATGTTGAACTTCCAGTGACCAGTATGAGGGAGTGTGAGAGCGATAACACCAAATTTAACACAACTGCTCCCCATTCACACCTGAGACCTTGTAACACTAACGAGTCACATGACACCGGGGAGGGAAAATGGCTAATTGGGCCCAATTTGGACATTTTCACTTAGGGGTGCACTCACTTTTGTTTCCAGTGGTTTATACATTAATGGCAGTGTGTTGAGTTATTTTGAGGGGACAGCAAATTCACACTGTTGTACAAGCTGTACACTCACTACTTTACATTGTAGCAAAGTGTAATTTCTTCAGTCTTGTCACATGAAAATAAATAATCAAATATTTGCAAAAATGTGAGGGGTGTACTCACTTTTGTGAGATACTATATATGTATGTGTGTGTGTATATATAAATATATATATATATATATGTGTGTATATATGTATATATGTATATGTGTGTATGTACAGTGGATATAAAAAGTCTACACACCCCTATTAAAATGCCAGGTTTGTGTGATGTAAAAGAATGAGACAGATAAATCATAAAAGATAAATCATGTCAGAACTTTTTCCACTTTCAATGTGACCTATAATGTGAACAATTCAATTGAAAAACAAACTGAAATCTTCGGGGCGGAAAAATGAAAAAATTTTCCCCCTCAGAGCAAAAGCCATGGTCCGCAGAGAGCTTCCAAAGCATCAGAGGGATCTCATTGTTGAAAGATATCAGTCAGGAGAAAGGTACTAAAGAATTTCCTAAGCATTAGATATACCATGGAACACAGTGAAGACAGTCATCATCAAGTGGAGAAAATATGGCACAACAGAGACATTACCAAGAACTGGACGTCCCTCCAAAATTGATGAAAAGACGAGAAGAAAACCGGTCAGGGAGGCTTCCAAGAGGCCTACAGCAACATTAAAGGAACTGCAGGAATTTCGGGCAAGTACTGGCTGTGTGCAACATGTGACGACAATCTCCCGTATTCTTCATATGAATGGGATATGGGGTAGGGTGGCAAGACATAAGCCTTTTCTTACAAAGAAAAACATCCAAGCCCGGCTGAAGTTTGCAAAAACAAACATCAAGTCTCCCAAAAGCACGTGGGAAAATGTGTTATGGTCTGATGAAACCAAGGTTGAACTTTTTGGCCATAATTCCAAAAGGTATGTTTGGTGGAAAAACAACACTGCACATCACCCAAAGAACACCATACCCACAGTGAAGCATTGTGGTGGCGGCATCATGCTTTGGGGCTGTTTTTCTTCAGCTGGAACCAGGGCCTTAGTCAGGGTGGAGGGAATTATGAACAGTTCCAAATACCAGGCAATTTTGGCACAAAACCTTCAGGTGTCCATTAGAAAGCTGAAGATGAAGAGGAAGTTCACCGTTCAGCACGACAATGCCCCAAAGCACACATCCAAATCCACAAAAGCGTGGCCTCACCAGAAGAAGATTAATGTTTTGGAATTGCCCAGCCAGAGCCCAGACCTGAATCCAATTGAACATCTATGGGGTGATCTGAAGAGGGCTGTGCACAGAAGATGTCCTCACAATCTAACAGATTTGGAGTGCTTTTGCAAAGAAGAGTGGGCAAATATTGCCACATCAAGATGTGCCATGCTAATAGACTCCTACCCAAAAAGACTGAGTGCTGTAATAAAATCAAAAGGTGCTTCATCAAAGTATTAGTTTAAGGGTGTGTACACTTATGCAACCAGGTTATTGTGAGTTTTTTATTTTTTATTTTTCCCCCTCAAAGATTTCAGTTTGTTTTCAATTGAATTGTTCACATTATAGGTCACATTAAAGGTGGAAAATGTTCTGACATTATTTATCTTTGTCTCATTCTTTTACATCACAAGAACCTGGCATTTTAACAGGGGTGTGTAGACTTTTTATATCCACTGTATATGTATGTATATATGTACACCGATCAGCCATAACATTATGACCACTGACAGGTGAAGTGAATAACGCTGATAATCTTGTTATCATGGCACCTGTCAGTGGGTGGGATATATTAGGCAACAAGTGAACATTGTGTCCTCAAAGTTGATGTGTGAAAAGCAGGAAAAATGTGCAAGCGTAATGATTTGAGCGACTTTGACAAGGGCCAAATTGTAATGGCTAGATGACTGGGTCAGAGCATCTCCAAAACTGCAGCCCTTGTGGGGTGTTCCCGGTCTGCAGTGGTCAGTATCTATCAAAAGTGGTCCAAGGAAGGAACAGCGGTGAACCGGTGAGAGGGTCATGGGGGGCCAAGGCTCACTGATGCACGTGGGGAGTGAAGGCTGGCCTGTGTGGTCCGATCCAATGTACAAGCTACTGTAGCTCAAATTGCTGAAAAAGTTAATGCTGGTATTTTTAGAAAGGTGTCAGAATACACAGTGCATCGCAGTTTGTTGCGTATGTGCCAACAATGGGCATGTGAGCATCAGAACTGGACCACGGAGCA
>JACXGI010007781.1:0-35974 GCA_016801175.1 Esox masquinongy
TGGTTAATGAGAAGAGATTAAGAGGAGACAAAATCGCAGTGCCGGCAATTATCTTTATTCATACAGATATATCTGGAGACAGTGTGGCATTCAGTCCAACAGAGTCTGACACAATCACAGCACACACAGTTCTTATAGCATGAGCCCCCTACCCTAGATTTTCCTGTTTTTTCTACTTTTCTGGTTCAGGGAGCGGTTCCTACCATATATGGGTAAGATATACGTTGTTTAACACATCTTCTCATGGCAGCTGCCGTCTTCGGGTTTCCCTGTTGTTATTCCAACCAATCGACTTCTAGCTCCAGCGTCTTTTCCCTTATTTGGCATTCTGCCCATTTACTACCACATACTAAACGGTCTGGTCTTGCTCCCAACTATTCTAGTGAGATAAGGATCCTGTCACCCCCTCCTCTAATGCAGGTACAATGTTTCTTAGTTCTACTTAGCCTCTAGCAGACTTGCATGTTATCTTAATGCTATTGCCCCACAAAAAGCAAAAAAGGCGAGCCGAGTTGAGCTGGTACCATGCAGTGGAAAAGCTCCCAAAGTGGGTAGAGTCAAGGCGAGGCGAATTGAGTCGAGCCGGTACCATGCAGTGGAAAAGCGCCAATAGACAACTATTACAAAAGACTGCATGCTGTCATTGATGCTAAAGGGGGCAATACACAGTATTAAGAACTAAGGGTATGCAGACTTTTGAACAGGGAACCTACAGTTGAATGTGAATTCCATAAGAAATAAAAGATGTGTTTTGCATGCTCACTCATGTTTTCTTTACAAAGAATTTACCAATTCTCCAAGAATATGCAAACTTTTGAGCACAACTGTACCTCAGCAAGTTTGTAATTGCGATTCTATGGGGGGGTGTTCACTTATCCAAATAGGTTATTTTACTGCTTAATTTTAATGAATTTAATGAATGAAAAGGTATTTTAGATTTGTTTGTTTCACTTGGATATTGTGGGTTACTGTGTGTGAATGTGGGGCGAAAGGAGCACCTCCTCATCCTCATTTGACGCCTCTAGGTACTCCTGCCCCCAGGGCTGCAGGGGTTCATCAATGAGTCCCCACAAGTGTAGAGGCAGGGACTTTACCTCTCGCCCCTCCAACAGCACCCATAGCCCCAATAAACTTTATGGGGGTCTTCTGGGCTGGTCGGTTGTCCTGCCTCCAGGATCACCACTGGGCTGGATCCAGTATGAGACAACAGAGTTCCTTAACTCCAAGGTGTTCCTCCATCGTCCATTTCTGTGTAGTCCTGTATGGTTGGATTATTCTGTCACGGGTGGTATGCAGGGCCCGAGGCACAGAGCGATTGTATGTAAACATTCCTTTGTTGGTTTCCATGTAATAAAACAAAAAGGAGCGGTAGCAACTAAGAACTGAAATGCACGAGTCACAAACAATAATCCACAACTTAGGTTGGAAAACAGCAACTCAAATATGATTCCACTGTTAGAGACAATGCAGGGCAGCTGCTCTAATTGGGGACAACCAAAAAACTACACATAGACTTGCCTAGAGAGGCGTCCCTGCAGTCAGGCTCTGACAGTAGGTTGTGCAATGGATACTTTATCTTCAGTCTTTGTGATTCTACTGTGTTGTGGACAACAGAGTAGAATCGCAAATTAATCAAATGCAACAAAGCAGAGTGCATCGATGTTGTGTACAGGATGTTTATCTTATCTACAGTGCTATATCGCTCTTCTTATGTTTTCAGATTTACAAACAGCCACTATACACACGTATTTGGTTCCACAACTATTTATTTATCTGCAAATATGTAGGTGCAAAATACAAAGAGTACTGTAAACTAGCAGCAATCTCGGTAGTATTATTGAACATTTAGATATGGCAGTAACATAAGTGTAAACTGGCAGCAATTGGTAGAATTATTATTGAATATTATAGATACATGAGTGTAATATGCTTATGAATCGTGGCATAACACACTTCAACTAAGTAGTGAGAATTTAAAAAGAAACCATTCAAGCCTAGTTCAGCTGGCCCGCAATAAAAAGCATTAATCGTTGTTGCCCTCCTGAGATTCAAACCCGGATCGCCTACGTGAAAGGTTGTGTCTTTAACCACTACGCCACCAATCTGCTCAGTGTCGGTATAGCCTTTTGACATTATATAATTCTTTCACGCATTAACATCACGTCAAGTCTGAATATTTATTTAGACACCATTAACCATTGTGTTAAACAGAGTAACATTTCTTAAGTTTTCCTCCACCACAAATAGCATCTATGGCTTTTACCACTGGCCGTTTTAACAGCTTATTAGCCATTCGTGAATGACATTGAAAATCCACCAGAAATAGTCGCAATATAACAGTAAACGGTTTCATTTTAGGCTTATAACGTAGCTACTGAAGGTTTTAGCCAGCATAGTTTTTGTCTATCCTGAACAAATCCTCTTTTGGTCGTTTTAACAGCTAATTAGCCATTCGTGAATGACATTGATACAGTATCTATCAATATAGGTGACGATAGTGATGGCCATTCAAGGCTTCATGACCATTCTTCTAGCAGCAGGATATTACGCTAGCAGTGCTAACTCAGATTTTCTTTTACAAAATAAAAGCCATCATTGAAATATATAAGGTAATATAGTTTACAATCTAATCTGTACATCTAATCTGTTTAATGTCTGTTCCAATGTTATTCTTGTCTATTCTTTTTCACAGACTAGATTAACTATATTGCCTTGTACATTTCAATGATGGCTTTTATTGTGATAAAGAAAAGGAATAGCGTCTATGAACTATGGCTTTTGCCACTGGCCGTTTTAACAGCTTATTAGCCAGTAATAGCCTTACTAGTATCTACTAACTTTCTAGGAATAGTCATAAGAATTGAGCAATTGCTAGTGAGACTGAAGATGAACTTTTCCCTGCCAAAGCTATTCCATTTCATGGCACCAAAAACATTAGTTTTTCTTTTCATTTGTGAATGACCCTGATTGACATTCTCGTCAAGTGAAAAGACTAGAGAATCGTGGAAACCCAAACTCTTTTGCTGCCCAAGGGGTTTTGATAAAGCCTATGTTATTACCCCCAAAGGCATGCACAGATGCGTACCTTTGAAAATCCTCCAGAAACAGTCGCAATATAACCGTTAACAGTTTTAGTTTAGTCTTACTATAACGTAACTACTGTTGTATGTAGCCAGCAACATTTTTGTCTATTCTGACCCAAAAAGCATGCACAGATGCCTACTTCGAAAATCCCCAAGAAATAGTTGCAATACTGTGTAACTGTAAACAGGTTTATTTTAGGCTTACTATAACGTAGCTACTGAATGTAGTAGCCAGCTAAGTTTTTGTCTATCCGGAACAACTCTAAATGCATACTTTGTTTTGACTGTGAGGAGATTCGATTGCAGAACCTATAGCTTGCAGGTCCACTTCTCTCTATTTAACAAGGTCGGTCGGTCGGGCGATGACATTCGCTCTTCTAGACCGGCTCCGCTTACGTGGTTCGGCAAATATAGCAAGAAGATAAAGTAATAATATACATAACACGGTTTCTTCCGCCTGAGACTCGAGGAATGTCAACTCTCGCCTCCTTATCGCTCTTTACGTGGCTCTCCTCAGACTCTTTCCTCAGTATCGCAGCTGCATATACCGGTCATACTGCTCCTGTCCTCACTGCAGGACAGCCTGGTTAGCGTCGTCCATGTCCCTCAGCGCGTCTGGCAAAGTCTGTCTCTTTTCCTCTTTCCTAAGAAGAAAAATAACACAAACACACCACATAAATTAATACACAAGCACTGTCGGCATTGCCAACAGCAGTGAAAAATATGTTCTTGTAATCGTTTGATCAAGTTGTCAATGTTTAGTGATTATTAGAGACATACAAATGTTCACTAGCATGTCATTAATTATCATTTCTGAAATTTCAGTGGAAATATTACTATTTTCAGCTAGTTGGTTAGTGACGTGGCTAAAAAATACGACCCCTATTATCAGCCACCGACCTCTATTATCGGCCATCTTACTATTTTGTTCAATAACGTTTTTTTTCCTCTTTATTTGTGTTACAAATGCCTGATCACAGTTTCACTTACGTGTTTACTAGAAAGTTTTAGCTACCTTTAATGCCTTCTGGTGAAGAAGGAAAAAAAGACAGATCACTGATAATAGCCTACATAATGATGTCTGTTCTGTCATGCAAGTTGAATATCACGATTTGCAACTTAAATTTCCATTCTTTAAATTTTTAAAGTATTTTACCTCCATACATCACTATACAAAATAGGGAGTGGCCGATAATAGGGGGACGTTAGCTAGGCTAACATGACGTACCTGTAGCTAACGTTAGTTTTTGTCTAGAGGAACAATAGCATGACTAACAATAACATGACTAGTATAGAAATCAAATATCATGACTTTTCCAAAACATAACATTATAGCATTTAACATGCATCATGTGAAACATTATGTGATTTACCTTAAAATGACTGGTTATCCAGTTTCTGTGTCTTCCACAATGGCTTCCAACAACGCAGCAGCCGAGTCAATCGTTGCCGCAGCATTAGAGAAGGCCGGCCTGTGACCCTGCAACGCATCTAGACGGTCAAACCACTTGCTCCGCCGGTCAGAGCCGCTTCTTTTATTGTGATCCTCGATCTTCTTGTAATCTTGTTTTCATTTTTTAAGCTTCTCCCGGCACTGTTTCCCGGTGTGTAAAATGTTCCGCTCACTTCACTTGCAGGGTATTTTCGCAAACACATTATTACAGATTGCCGTCTCCAATTCCCGCTGTATTTGGTCCTCAGCATAAACACAATAAGGCCTGGACTTTGTCATCGGTCCTAATACTCAACCAATCAGAAATGATCAGCACCGCAAGCACCGCCACAAAAGTTCTGGTACTCTGGGAAAGTCCTACCTCCCGAGCAGGGACTGTTTTGGGGGTAAAATGTAGTTCCTGGTTCTAGACCCTAGTTCCTGCGGTGGAAACGCGTCTCAACAGACATACAAACTTGCTGAGGTACAGTTGTGCTCAAAAGTTTGCATACCCTTGGAGAATTGGTAATATACAGCTCTGGAAAAAATTAAGAAACTACTCCTAATTTTTCTTAAATCAGCATCTCTACATGTATGGCAGCCATTCCATTCCAGTGTCTGTTTAATTCCAACACAGGCACACCTCATTTTACTTAATGAGGTACTTATTAGGTGATTACCTGAACCAAATCTAATTTACCGAGGAAAAGTATAAAAACCACTGCTGTGGTCATCACTATCCTCTTGCAGTAGGACCGGCTGGATGGCAAAAACAGTGGAAGTAGTACCTCAAAGGTAATCTGAATAAAAAATAACTATTCAGCATGACAGAAGAGTTTTAAAGAAAAGCTTTGAGTGAGGAAAAGAAGCGTTAAATTCTGGCTTTACTGGCAGAGGGATACACTGAGCGTCAGGTTACTTCCGTCCTGAAAATTTCCAAGACTGCGGTTCATAAGAACAAGGTCAAGCAACAGGCATTGGGGACAACACAGCTACAGACTGGCAGAGGGCGAAAACGTCTGTCCACTGACCAAGATGACCGTCAACTCATTTGAATGTCACTCAACAAACGTAGGATGACATCAAGTGACCCACAAAAAGAATGGCAAACAGCAGCTGGGGTGGAGTGCACGGCGAGGACGGTTCGAAACAGGCTCCTAGGGGCAGGGCTGAAGATCTGCAAAGCTAGAAAAAAGCCCTTCATCAATGAGAAGCAAAGAAGAGCCAGACTGAAGTTTGCAAAAGACCATAAGGATTTGAGCGTAGAGGAATGGAGTAATGTCATCTTCTCTGACGAGTCAAATGTTCAGCTTTGCCCAACACCTGGTCGTCTAATGGTTAGATAGAGAGCTGGATAGGCCTACAAGCCACAGTGTCTCACACCCACTGTGAAATTTGGTGGAGGATCAGTGATGATCTGGGGATGCTTCAGCAAGGCTGGAATCGGGCAGATTTGTCTTTGTGAAGGAAGCATGAATCAAGCCAAGTACAGTACAAGGTTATCCTGGAAGAACACCTGCTTCTTTCTGCTCTGACAATGTTCCCCAACTCTGAGAATTGGTTTTTCCAGCAGGACAATACTCCATGGTCACAAGCCATCAAACCAAGCCGAGCTACTTGACTTTTTCTGCCAGGAGTGGCATAAAGTCACCCAACAGCAATGTGACAGACTGTTGGAGAGCATGCCAAGACGCATGAAAGCTGTGATTAAAAATCTGGGTTATTCCACCAAATATTGATTTCTGAACTCTTCTTAAGTTAAAACATTATTATTTTGTTGTTTGCATTATTTGAGGTCTGAAAACAATGCATCTTTTTTTGGTTATATTGACCAGTTGTTATTTTCTACAAATAAATACTCTAAATGACTATATCTTTATTTGGAATTTGGGAGTAATGTTGTCAGTAGTTTATCAAATAAAACAAAACTGTTCATTTTACTCAAACACATACCTATGAATAGTAAAACCAGAGAAACTGACAATTTTGCAGTGGTCTCTTAATTTTTTCCAGAGCTGTATGTACCATTTTTAAAGAAAACAGGAGTGAGCAGGCAAAACACATTTCTTTTATTTCTTATGGGATTCATATTCAACTGTAGGTTATAACAGAATGGCACAATCATAAAACAAAACATGGCAACAAGGAAAAAAATGAAATGACCCCTGTTCAAAAGTCTGCATACCCTTAGTTCTTAATACTGTGTATTGCCCCATTTAGCATAAATGACAGCGTGCAGTCTTTTGTAATAGTTGTCTATGAGGCTCCGAAGTCTTGCAGATGTTATAGCTGCCCATTTGTCTTGGCAAAATGCCTCCAGGTCATACAAAGTCTTTGGTCATCTTGCATGAACCCCACGTTTGAGATCTCCTCAGAGTGGCTCGATGATATTAAGGTCAGGAGACTGTGATGGCCACTCCAGAACCTTCACCTTTTTCTGCTATAACCACTGGAGGGTCAACTTGGCCTTGTGCTTAGGCTCATTGTCATGCTGGAAATTCCAAGAGCGTCCCATGCGCAGCTTTCGTGCAGAAGAATGCAAATAGTCTGCCAGTATTTTATGATAACATGCTGCATTCATCTTGCCATCAATTTTCACAAGATTCCCCATGCCTTTATAGCTCACACATCCCCAAACCATCAGTGAGCCACCACCATCCTTCACAGTGGGGTTGGTATTCTTTTCACTATTCTTTTCACTATACTTGTTGATCCCTCTCCAAGCATAGCACTTATGTTTGTGACCATAAAGCTCTATTTTGATCTTGTCACTCCAAATTATAGTGTGCCAGAAGCTGTGAGGCGTGTCAAGGTGTTGTCGGGCATATTGTAACCAGGCTTTTTTGTGGCATTGGAGCAGTAAAGGCTTCTTTCTGGCAACTCGACCATGCAGCTCATTTTAGTTCAAGTATCATCATATTGTGCTCCTTGAAACAACCACACCGTCTTTTTCCAGAGCAGCCTGTATGTCTCCTGAAGTTACCTGTGGGTTTTTCTTTGTATCCCAAACAATTCTTCTGGCAGTTTTGGCTGAAATATTTTTTGGTCTACCTGACCTTGGCTTGGTATCAAGAGATCCCCGAATTTTCCACTTCTCAATAAGTGATTGAACAGTACTGACTGGCATTTTCAAGACTATGGATATCTTTTTATATCCTTTTCAATTTTATGAAGTTCCATTACCTTGTTACGCAGGTCTTTTGACAGTTCTTTTCTGCTCCCCATGGCTCAGTATCTCACCTGCTCAATGCATCCACGTGAGAGCTAATAAACTCATTGACTATTTATACACAGACACTAATTGCAATGTAAAAAGCCACAGGTATGGGAAATTAACCTTTAATTGCCATTTTAAAGTGTGTGTCACCTTGTGTCTGTAACAAGGCCAAACATTCTTGGGGTATGTAAAAACATTTTCAGTGCCATTTGGGAAATTTCTGTTATCCTTATGATTTAAAAAGGAGCCAAACAACTATGTGATAATAAATCTCTTCATATGATCACTATCCTTAAATAAAAGACAATATTTTTGCATGATCAGTCATATTTTCAAAATCAATGCCAAAATTTCACAATTTCTGCCAGGGTATGCAAACTTGAGCACAACTGTATAATGACAGTAACATAGTGTTCCTGTGTAGCTCAGTAGGTATAGCATGGCAGCACAAGGAGCCAGTACAAAATGGATGCACTCATTACTCAGAGCTCATCTTGATAAGAGCATCTGCTAAATTACTTAAGTGTATGAATGTAGATGGCTTGCAAAAAACAAAAAACACAATAAGTGTTTTTGCTCGCAAACAATACTGTATTCTACAAACTGTGACATGTTACATTGCTCAATATAATGTTTTACCACGTGCTTTCTAACAATTGTATCTCTGATTTGAAGCCTGGCTACAAAAGTTAAACAAGCAGTGAGACTTTCTCTTCTACACCTCACTCAAGAATGTTGATTGTGACTCAAGTTAAATTGTCTTGTATTTCCTTTCTCATTACTTCCACTATAAAGCCGCTGCTACAGGGAACTAGCTTTTTTAAATCACACTGTGGAAGTATTTCAGGTGTTCAGTGAAAATAATATTTTTCTTGTGGCTGGTTTTCCTCTGAAAACTAGTGGCTTGTTAGGTTGTTGCTTGGCAACTGCAGAATGGGTTTCTGCGAAGGGAAGTGGAGACAAAACAAGCAGAGCAACCAGTACACCATGAAGCCAATGGGAAACTGGTCATTGATCTGTGATCTGTTTTTGGCCTCTGTTGTGTTAAAAAAGAGCATGCAACAAATAAGTTAACTGGCCCAGTGGGCAAGATAACTTATAAAGTCTTATAAACTTATAAATGGCATCTTCAGCTCAATTCAATGAAACCTGCATTGCAGCATTTACACAGTAGCAAATACTGAGGGCTGGATCGATGTCTGACAGGGTTGCTTCTCTTGTCATGCGTTGGCAAATGCTTATGGTAGGTCAGGGGTGGATGGATGTCTGACATGGTTGCTTCGCTTGTCATTTGCTGATGACTGCATATGGTAGGTCAGGCTTCTGAAAGCTTAATCATGGTGGTTTGCCTCTTTGGCAAGATGTAAATTGGAAGACAGTTGTATCGATTGTCAGATCCCACAAACTTGCTTCAGCTGAGGCATAGACAACGAAAAAGTTGGAAGGAAAAAAATTGCAAAACATAAAAAATAAGAATTAGCTAAAAACTATATAGGCTTGAATGAATGTAAGTCTTCTTTACAATATGATGAGGATATCTGCAAATCTTAATTTGTTGAAATGATGTTTTACTTTTGTAAAGTATTTTTCATTATACATGAATATTCTCAAAGTGCATTGTTTTCTATACAAAAATGTTTAGCCTGAAAGTTTACATAGGTAGGGAAAATGAGAGAAGACATTAAAAGTAAACACAGAGATACAGTGTAGAGTTTGTTGGCATCTTCTCATCAAATAGATTTGATCTAGCTTTCTTCCAAACAAAGTTTGTGGCTAATTTAAGCATTTTTTTAGCCAAAGTCCTTTATTACTTCTGTACTGAAATGATCCTATTTACTACATACAAAATAGAAGGAAAAAGACAAATGGTAGGGGTTACTCATTTCAGAAGCACTCATATACATTGCAGAATATTTTCTGTTGCAAAATGTTTTGCTACGGTATATAGCAATGAACAAAACCATAGTCTGTGGAGACTGATGGACATACTAAGAATCGTTTTTTGCCAGAAAATAAACTGCATCCCTTTTGTAGTAAATATAATTTATTTGTATGCTCTTGCCATTCCTTCAAATAACTATTCTTGTTTGTAAAATACTATCGTCTCTGGATGATATATGCATCAGTGTCTCTGTCAGAATAATGCTCCATCTGATAGGCGACATTCTTATGGTCTGTGTATTATGGTCTGCAGTATATTTTCATTCAATTTTCTCTCTCAGGAAAGAATAAAAGTTAGGGATAATGTATCATGTCGTCCATTGTCGCGCTATTTGTTTTCTAAACCTGTTTCTTGCTGGTGCCGGTCGCAGAGATCAATTTAAGAAATCTATGGTAAGAATAAATGTATGGCACATGTTTTTACGGTGAACATTCATTGATTGATGAATAAAAATAACATTCTAACATTTAAACAATGTGTACAGGTTTGCAGGTTCCAAACAGTTTGTTGTTACAGGTGAAGGGTGCATTCCGTTTCGGGCTTGTAAGAGCTAGTCTTTCAAAGCTAATAGTTTTTGTGTGAGTGGGTATCTGTTCTTTCTTGAAACAATCAAAGAAAATTGGAGGTCACTTTGTCTTGGGCGGCATGCCGGCAGAGGATGACACCTAGTGAACTGTCATTAACTATCATTGCTTGCAATCAGTCTCCCTGCGCTGCCAGCCTGTGACACATGGGTACCTATTTTAGCCCTTCTTTCTCTGGGGATAAAACCTCTGTTGGGACCCGCTCAATCAGAATTGCCAGTGGAGTTTCTACTGGGGTGACATTTCCTCAGACAAAAAAGCACTTTACCAATGTCCATGTGAGTGACGCCATTGTTTGAAAACAGCATGTGTGCCATGCCATTGTGGGTTTGAGTGTTTTGGATTTACACTACAAGAATGTTTTATGCTGTCTATTTAAAATCTCATAGTAAGTTTCCTCAGAGCTCAATGCTCAGCTTTTACAATATGTTGCTCTTAGACTGATACCAGATTCCCTATAACGTATACACATGTACTTTATACTTAACATGATATGAGCTGGAGGCATTTTGCCAAGACGAATGGGCAGCTATACCACCTGCAAGACTTAGGGGCCTCATAGACAACTATTACAAAAGACTGCACGCTGTCATTGATGCTAAAGGGTGCAATACACAGTATTAAGAACTAAGGGTATGCAGACTTTTGAACAGGGCTCAGTTCATTTTTTTCTTTGTTGCCATGTTTTGTTTTATGATTGTGCCATTCTGTTTTGACCTACAGTTGAATGTGAATCCCATAAGAAATAAAAGAAATGTGTTTTACCTGCTCACTCCTGTTTTCTTTACAAATGATACATATTTTACCAAATCTCCAAGGGTATGCAAACTTTTGAGCACAACTGTATATTGTGTCTAGTGTAATCAAACAATATTCATGTATTGGCAAACAGCAAATTATTCAGTGTTCAATCAACACAGAGTGTTAAGTGGGACCATGTTAAACACTTCAATTTCAGGTTTTTACAAAAAAAAAACGGCTATGAGTTTATTGGAAAAAGGAATGTATGAGCTGGACATCCCAAATCTTTGAACCAGGATATCTGGGATAGTTTCTAGAATTTTGGAACCCTATATTACAGACTGAGTTATCCAGTCTCCTTATTTCAGGTCACCAAAAGTACTGTAATGGATCATTCTAATGTCCAATTTAGACTGTTACGTTTAGTGTTTGGCCACCCTTTGCATGCTATAATTATCTGTCTGAAGTCTGCAACCCACTGATCACAACAGAAGCCAGGCATTCTCTCTGGTGATGTATTGCCAGGCTTGCACTGTAGCCATCTTTAGATGTGACTTATTTTAAAGTATTTATGCCTTCAGCCTCTTCTTCAGGAAATAAGAAACATCTTCAGTTAGAATTAAATCTATGTTGATGCTCCATCCAATGTTTTCAGAAGTATTTGCCTTTACTTTACCAGAAAATATGTTTTTCTAAATTTAAGAATCCAATCCGCTGCTGTCCTCCAACTGTTAAATCATCTGTGAGGACAAGTGAGCATGTTCCAGTGGCAGCCATAATATGCCAAAGACAACACCTTCTCCACCATATTTAACAGATGAGGTGGTACACTGCGGATATTGGGACGTTTTTCCCCCCTCCAAGCTTTCCTCTAGCCATCACTCTTTTTATGTCACACCTGCAACGTCCCACTTTACTGTTTCAAGTTCCCCTCATTCCATCCCGCTTTCCAGGCTCCCTGTCCCCAGTCTCCTGCCTATTAAGCACACCTGTTGTCCATTATGTAAATTATGCAATCTATTTGATTTGATTCGTTGCTATCGTTCATTGTCTAGTCCTGTTTTCTTATGTGATATGACACTGCTGAGTTCAGCTCTCTGTTCCGTTCATGTCTAGTTTTGGTTTGTTATGAATATCTCTTTTTCTTTGTTATTAAAGCTTTTTGGAGTTTGGAACCAAGTCTCCCGAGTATTCTCTAGTCGTGGTGTCACATTTTAGTCTGTCTCATCTGTCCACAATACATTTTTTTCATAACTCTGCAGCCTGTAGGTACATTTTAAGCAAACTGTTATCATGCCGTCCTGTTATTTATGTTAACTAGTGGTTTGCCCTTTACAGTATAGCCTCTATAGTTCTGCTGCAGTTCTACTGGTGAAGTCTTCTGTGGTTCCTAGTGCTTGACACATCCAAAATGTGTTACTGATCTGTCAAAAATAGGTGAACATTGATTTGGTTAAAAGGGTGAACATTGTTTGGTGCACTGCTATAGACATTCACCTTGACAACCAAAAGCAAAGACATGGTTTAAAATAATTTATAATTTATTTATTAAATATGTATTTATGATTCATTTATTTTTTGGGGGGAGATAAAGAGTAAAAAAGGATTGTTGGTCTAAAATGTATCAGGAAGAAAATCCAGATGCAGCATTCACTTGTCATGCCACTTGTCAAGAACTGTTGTAGCCCCCGGGTTTGATGACTTTTTTTAAACTTTTATGGTTAAAAGGAATTATACAAAAAGGTCAGACTGTCCAGGTTATTGGCTTACAGAATGTAACTTTATTTGCATGACTAAACTTAACAAATAAGTTAACAAAGAAATAATATTACCAATCACGATAAATGATTTAGAGTACTTTCAATTATTTTATACAGTAGTATATTACATTACATTATTCATTGAAGATGAATGAATTGAATTATTTTTCATTTAACATTTTTTTCCTCCAAATTCCCAATCATTTCAATCATTGTTTCACTTATAAAATGGAATGAAAACACTGAAGATTAAGTAGTTAAATATGGTAAATTCAGGCAAGCCAATAAGCCAATGAGTATACAAAATCTTGATGAGAAACTATTGTGAAAGCTATAGTAACAGACTATATTGCCACCCATTTTTTTCACATATTTAAGTCTAGTCGAGCAAGTCCATAGTCATGAAAGGATTTTAAAGTTGCCTAGAATGCTGAAGCACTCTTCGCTACCTCTTAATCACTCAATAGTCTGCTCTTGAGAAACTGATGGAAAGAAATATGTTTTTGTGAAGATGGGGAGAACAATCTCAGATGCGGCAAATATGAAATTACCAAAAACTTGCTTAAAAACAGAACAGCGTAAAATGCAATAAAAACCAGAATGCAATGTGCAAATCATTTATACCTATATTTAACTGAATGTATTAAATGTTGAAACTGAGAAATTGTATTGTTCTGGGAAAAATACATGCCCATATTGAATTTGATGCCAGGAACACATTTCAGAACTTGGGACAGGGGCATGTTGACCGCTGTGTTGCATCACATCTTTTAACAACATTGTATGTGTTTGGGAACTCAGGAGACCAATTGCTGTAGTTTTGAATGGGAAATGTATTCCCATTCTTACTTGATATAGGATTTCAGCTGCTCAACGGTTCAGGGTGTCGTGGAAATTACCACAAATAATGGAAAAAAGAATGAATACTAAAATTGAACATTTATTGATACAGCAATTGCAGGAAACAGTAGTTAGGCTTGATCCAACACATTGCTTGTTGAATGATGTTCGGACCCTAGCTAAATAGGAGTCACCCAGTGGGTCACCCCCCTTCCCAGACGTGTCACCCCAGTGGGTCACCCCCCTTCCTATAACCCTTGGGCTTTCTCTTTGCAGAAAAAAACAACAAACAGATTAACAACTTAACAGTTTCCTCTGTCCCTGTGACCTAGCCATCTGTCCAGTTCATTACGTCCAGTTCAGTTATCCCAATCCACAACAAAATCCCTTTCATGTATTGCAAGCCATAAACAAAGGTCTGTTGGTTATCTTTTTGTAATATATCAAATATCCTTTTCCACAGGGGTCTCCTTTGTAATATTTTGCATTTCATAATGCACCCAATGTTTTCAATGGTTGACAGGTCTGGACTGCAGGTAGGCCAGTTTAGCACCCGGACTCTTTTACTCGGAGACATGCTGTTGTAATAAGCGCAGAATGTGGTTTGGCATTGTCTTGCTGAAATAAGCAAGGCCTTCCCTGAAAAAGACGTTGCCTGGATGGCAGCATATGTTGCTCCAAAACCTGTATATATTGTTCAGCATTAACTGTGCCTTCACAGATGTGCAAGTCCCCATGCCATGTGCACTAATGCACCCCCAACATGGATGCTGGCTTTTGAACTGTGCGCTAATAAGTAGCCAGATGGTCCCATTCCTCTTTAGTCTGAAAGATGCGGCTTTGTGTGCAGGAATTTTTTGAAGTACATTGTTACAGGCAATGTGTAAATGTAGTAGCATATATACATATAGCACTATTTGGGAAGTTCAAAAGTATTTTTTGGTATAATATACAGCTCTGGAAAAAATTAAGAGACCACTCCTAATTTTTCTAACATCAGCATCTCTACATGTATGGCAGCCATTCCATTCCAGTGTCTGTTAAATTCTAACACAGGCACACCTCATTTTACTTAATGAGGTACTTAGGTGATTACCTGAACCAAATCTAATTTAACTAGAAAAAGTATAAAAGCCACTGCTGTGGTCATCACTATCCTCTTGCAATAGGACAAGCTGGATGGCAAAAACAGTGCAAGTAGTACCTCAAAGGAAATTTTAATAAAAAAATAACTATTCCGCATGACAAAAGAGTTGAAAAGAAAAGCTCTGAGTGAGGAAAAGAAGGGTTCAATTCTGGCTTTACTGGCAGAGGGATACAGTGAGCGTCAGGTTGCTTCCATCCTGAAAATTTAAAAAACGGCGGTTCATAAGAACAAGGTCAAGTAACAGACATTGGGACAACACAGCTACAGACTGGCAGAGGGTGAAAACGACTGTCCACTGACCGAGATGACCGTCAACTCATTCGAATGTCACTCAACAACCGTAGGATGACATCAAGTGACCTACAAAAAGAATGGCAAACAGCAGCTGGGGTGAAGTGCGCGGCGAGGATGGTTCAAAACAGGCTCCTAGGGGCAGGGCTGAAGTCATGCTAAGCTAGAAAAAAGCCCTTCATCAATGAAAAGCAAAGAAGGGCCAGACTGAAGTTTGCAAAAGACCATAAGGATTGGAGCATAGAAGAATGGAGTAAGGTCATCTTCTCTGACAAGTCAAATTTTCAGCTTTGCCCAACACCTAGTTGTCTAATGGTTAGACGGAGACCTGGAGAGGCCTACAAGCCAAAGTGTCTCGCACCCACTGTGAAATTTGGTAGAGGATCGGTGATGATCTGGGGATGCTTCAGCAAAGCTGGAATCGGGCAGATTTGTCTTTGTGAAGGACGCATAAATCAAGCCAAGCACAAGGTTATCCTGGAAGAACACCTGCTTCCTTCTGCTCTGACAATGTTCCCCAACTCTGAGAATTGTTTTTTCCAGCAGGACAATGCTCCATGCCACACAGCCAGGTCAATCAAGGTGTGGATGGAGGACCACCAGATTGAGACCCTGTCATGGCCAGCCCAATCTCCAGACCTGAACCCCATTGAAAACCTTTGGAATTTGATCAAGAGGAAGATGGATGGTCACAAGCCATCAAACCCCGTGTGTGGTATATAAAGCTGGTATATAAAGGTGGTATATTTAGCTGTACTGTTTTGATGGTGTAAATAATTTGAACTTTTCATTACAGTAATTGTTCTCATTAACAAACTACAACCTCATTTCCAAAAAAAATTAGACGCTGCATCAAATCTAAATAAAAACAGAATGCAATGATGTGCAAATCATTTATACCCTACATTCAATAGAAATTAGTACAAATACAATTTGTCAAATGTTGAAACTAAGACAATTTATTGTTTCTTGAAAAATATATGCCCACTTTGAATTCGATGCCAGCAACACGTTTCAATAAGTTAGGACAGAGGCGACAAAAGACTGGAAAATGTGTAATGCTAAAAACCTTAACCTGGTGGAAGATCTAACTAATCAAACTAATTAGGTCAATTGGCAACAGGTCAGTAACATGATTGGGAATTAAAAGATCATTCCAGAGAGGATAGGTCTGTCAGAAGTGAGGATGGGGAGGGGTTCACCACTATGTGAAAGACTGTGTGGGCAAATAGTGCAACAATTTAACAATACATAATATCATGAAAAGATTCAGAGAATCCTGAGAAATCTCTGTATGCAAGGGACAAGGCCGAAAACCAATATTGGATGGCTGTGATCTTCAGGACCTCAGATGGCACTGCATTAAAAACAGACATGATTCTGTAGTGGAAATCACTGCATAGGCTCAGGAACCCTTCCGAAAACAACTGTCTGTGAACACAGTACATTGCTACATCCACAAATGCAAGTTAAAACTCTACCATGCAAAGAAGAAATATATATATATATATATATATACATATATATATATTTAAGTCTAGTCGAGCAAGTCCTTGTTTATATAAGAAATATATATAAACAAGATCCAGAACCACCACCTTCTCTGGGCCCGAGCTCATTTAAGATGGACTGAGGTGAAGTGGAACATTTTCCTGTGGTCTGACGAATCAAAATGTGATTTTTTTGGGGAATCTTGTATGCAGCATCTTCTGGAGTAAAGAGAGGGACCATCCTGATTGTTATCAGACCACAGTTCAAAAGCCAGCATCCATGATGGTATGGGGGTGAATTAGTGCACATGGCATGGATGACTTCTGTGAAGGCACTGTTAATGCTGAACAATATACACAGGTTTTGGAGCAACAGATGCTGCCATCCAGACAATGTCTTTTTCAGGGAAGGCCTTGCTTATTTCAGCAAGACAATGCCAAACCACATTTGGTATGTATTACAACAGCATGGCTCCATAGTAAAAGAGTTAGAGCTAAACTGGCCTGCCTGCAGTCCAGACCTGTCACCCATTGAAAACATTTGGCGCATTATGAAACAAAACATGTGACAAAGGAAACACCGAATCGTTGAGCAGCTGAACTCCTATACCAAGCAAGAATGGGAATACATTTCACTTTCAAAACTACAGAAATTGGTCTGCTCAGCCCCCAAATGCTTACAGAGTATTGTTAAAAGAAGTGATGTAAACATGTCCCAACTTTTTTTAAACATGTTGCTGGTATCAAATTCACAGTGGGCATATATTTTTCCAAAAATAATAACATTTCTCAGTTTCAACATTTGATATGTTGCCTTTGTACTATTTTCCATTAAATATAGGTATTACATGATTTTCACATCATATCATTCTGTTTTTATTAGCATTATACCCACTGTACAAACTTTTTTGAAAACGGGTTGCATAAATATTAAGACCCTTCTCCAGGATGGCACATCTGTTAGAAATCAGCCGTTTCATATAGTGGTTGAAATAATGATCGTGTACCCATCGTCAAGGGAGAGAGAAATTCAATTATTTATTGCAGCATTTGATAGTCCATTGTTCATGATGTTACAGACTTGATCTCATCTAACTCAATCTCAAAGAACTTCCGGTCGTACCTCTACTTTATAGACATTGCAACCTGGAATTTACATCACAGTACTATAAGCCCATTGGCTAATTACTGTCGCTCTTTGAGTGAATGTGATTTCCTGTGTATGGATAAACTACGGTGGCCCATGGGTGCACAACACAACAACATTAGCGATGCAAACAAAAGTTGAAAACACAACACCACAACATTAAGCGTCAACACAACAGCATTGGGTCACACATCACAACAGCATTAGCCCAAAACACAACAACATTTGCAGAAACGCTGCATTTCAAGTTACTCACAATGGAAGTGCTCCAGACCACTAGGGGCAGTGCCAAGTGGAATTAGTTGGGTTTCACTTCATACCGGGGGACTGATGTCGGGCGCTCTTACATTATTGTTTTCATTATTAGCTAGCTGTCTATTATTTTGCAATGATTCAGTTTACATTTCTGCCCCGCGAAGGATGTAGTAATGAACATTGATTCCTGATCGATGAAGAGGTCAGAAAAAGGTGGTTGGTGGCAGTACATCATGACATTAACATGTCACAAAGATGTGCATTACACATTTCATCACCAGTGACTTCGTTGAGGGGAAATTTGGAGGACAGTGGTACCTAAAAAAGTGTGGTTTCTACCGTCTTCGCATGGAATAGTCATATTCAAAACAGACCTGGTGTTTGGGAAAGGTGACTGAAACCCCCTGCCCCTACAGAGGAAGACAAACGAGGCGAGAAATGTTCGCTAACAATGATGGACTGTGCAGTTTCTGATCCAATCTAGACGCATGATTACTGTGCAGGCCCTGATCCCACAGCCCTGGATATGGCCTTAATAATGGCGAACAAGGAGCAAGCAAGAGAAATTCAGGAGCTTCAAACTAAGCTGGAAAACCTGACAACACAACACCACTTTCGTGTACAGTGGTTTACTGGGATCTGACGAAGACATAGGTTTTTACACAAGGTACAGTAATTGTTTACTACCCAGCAATCCCAAAGTCCTCCTGTATCTCCTACTGTGTTAATCAAAACTAGGACATCAAATCTTACCAAAAGTAAGCCTATTGAATGAATATTGTCTTAGCATTAGGTATGCACTGCAGTGTTGAAACTGGTTTAAAAAACTGAATTGCAGTAAAACAAGAAATGTATAATAAATATCTTAAAGAATCAGAATGTTAAGACTAATACAGGCTGCAACATTAACTAGGTGAAGTCTAGTGCTTCTTGATACCTATAGAAAATGGGCAATCATAGTAATGAGTGAAGTTCAAGTAAGCAGACAGCTCCATGTTATGCAAAGCTATTTGGTCTTCCTTAAAGCAAATACTCCCGGTCTGTTTCTTTCTGTAGATTTGCAACCTACACCCTCCTGGTGGCGTTCTGGGATTTGGTTGAGGTCAGCAGAAACCAAGTTACAAGTCACCAGTGCAAACACGTTCTTGACGAAAAGCAGTAAGTGACAACTCCATTGAATACAGTACTTCATATGGAATATTTATCATAGTGTTATTTTTCCTTGTGTTAAAATCTATTATTCTTCACTTTTGTTATCGACCTAACCCAATTAAAGGGGAATATATTGTACTAAAACGGTTTTCTTTTTGTTTAGTCACTCCCAAACAGTAACTGTAATCCGTTACGTTACCAACAAAAATATTGTAATCGGATTACAGATACTTTTGAAAAATTACTTTTGGATTACTTCAGTTGAAAAACAATATGTGCAACGTGTCATAAATAATTATGATACGTATGTTTGAGTTTATTATTTAATGTTATAAAAACATTGTTTAATTGAACCAAAATGTGAATTTCGCGCCTCGGTTGTGTGTGTGATCATCATGCGCGCAAAGGTGGACGTGCATAACCAGTTTAGAGACGGAGGAAGCGCTAGTTGAAATTTCTGTAACATGGTGCTGCCTTCAAGATAAAACATTATATGGAATTCACCACGACATTTGATGAGAAAAGGTGTGTTGGGAAGCACACTGCCAAAGGATGATTATTTGCATTTGACGTGGCCAGATCAACTCCGTCCATGTGATTCTGCTTGCTTTGCATCTCTGAAAATTGTGTTCATTGGTTATCATTGGCTGCTGACGTCAGTTACTTTAAGCTAAGAGTGCAGGTTTATAATCACAGTTTATTTCTTTCTTTTGCGTTTTGAAAATCCATCACTGGTGACCATAATAACCGCAGGTTACATTCGCGTGGGTAAATCTTATTTCTATGCGGGTGTTCACGATTGCAAACGTGCATTCGCGTGCCGGGGTTTACTGCAACATTTTGACAATGTTGGTTGTGGAGCAAATCATCAGACTACTGCAGATTTAGTTTATGCGCGAAAAGCTATCGATATCTTAATTTTTATATGCAACAATGTCAATACCCTTTTCGAGTAATTGACATTTATTTTTCAACAATGTTTTGAAGCACTTAAAAACATGAACAAAACACAAATAACAGAACAAGCTTAAGCATCATTAGATTTTGGGTTATGTTCAGATAAAAAGACATGTAATGTAGAGATGCAACCCAATCATATTGAAGTAAAAAGCAATGGTTTAGAAACCCATTTCCAAAGGCACTGTAGCCTACACAACCTATAAGGTAAAATGTGAATTCCGTTTTTGGCCAGCTATGTAAACTCCCGCAAAAGTTGTTCAGTTGGTTATTGGCTATTCCTATTTGTTTTCCAATGCCTCTTAATATGAAAGTAATCTAAAAGTAATTCAAAGTAATATTACTGATTACATTACTGAGTTTGAGTAATCAAAAAGTTACGTTACTGATTACAAATGTGGACAGGTAACTTGTAACTGTAACGGATTACATTTAAAAAAGTAACCTTCCCAACCCTGTCAGTATGGATATGGATCCCCAAGGAAAACATCAAAGCCAACATGCCACCTGAGTTCAATGATTATCCAGACACCAAGGTTGTGATTGACTGCACTGACCTCTGCTGCCGGAAACCATTTTCCCTACTCCTGCAGAGTGAGGTGTTTTCTTCTTACAAGTCGCACTGTACCTTCAAGGGCATGTTGGGAATGTCACCACATGGAGCTGTCACTTTTGTATCCTCTTTGTATGCTGGTTCTGTGAGTGACAAGGAAATTGTTAGGCAGCCAGGAATTCTTTCCTTACTGATCATGGCCTTTATGGTGGATGAGGGCTACCTCGTAGATGATCTTGTTCCATGCAAGATCTGTCGGACAACTTTTCTGCCGAGGCGCACACAGACTCCAGCGCATGAGGTTAGGGAGACCCTATCCATTGCCAGGCTAAGGGTGCATGTCAAAAGAATGATTCCGAGAGTAAAGGAGCACAAGCTGTTTGACACGGTCATCCCTTAGACCGTCTCAGGCAGCATCAACCAACTATTTGCGTTGTCGTGCTTGCTGGTCAACAATCAAAATGGACCTTTGGTCAGAGCATGGGCCAAGCCGTTATAAATGTACATTCGTTTTTGCTTTGGGTCACTCTGATTTGGAGCAATTGTTAGGGAGATGCTTTGGTGATCAGTGCATTATTTTTTAAAGACAACCTACTGCATTAAGTAATAGCTACATGTAATGAAATGTTTATTGGATATTACCTGATTTTGTGCCTACCAATAGGCTGTAGGTTATTTCACAAATGTCAAAATATGAAATGTATAATTTGTGGATGAATTGTATCAATAACTTGTAACACTGCAATGCATATCAGTTGTTTGTGTAGATCTTGTATTGGCCTTAATAAGGAAATAAATTTTAGTAAGCACCGAACAGAAAAAATGAAAGATTCAGCAGCATGTCAATGTAATACCGAAGATATACATTTATTAATAAATATGAACTGCCTTTTGTTGAACTGTTGAAATGATACACATTAAAATACATTCTTCATACAATCCATTTTTTTCACTAATACTTGTTTTGAAAACTGAGTTTCTACAGGTGATAACATATAACAACTTCAAACAAATACTAATTCTTAATATTAATTTGTAACAACTGAACTAGCACCCAAGCAGGAGGATACATTCAGCTGCGAGACAGACTTTTCTGCAAGTAGTGGTAAAAATTAGTGGTCAACCTTCTCTCTAATAGTGTTTAAAACCTGAAGATATTTATATATCCTCTCAACTAGAATGTCCCCCTGAGCTCAGATGACAAAGTCACACCAGCTACAACCTGTTAGAAAGATTTGACCTTGCACCTGCCAGTAGTAGGCATGTGATCTCTTGAACTTCAGCTCTCCATTCTGTATTTTCAGGTAAGGCCAGTCCACATAACTTTGTACACTTGGCCACTTAGCCTACAAGACACCAAAGTGGGACCTCACACTTGGGTCAAATATGATGCCATCTGGTGGTGATCCTAACCATGGGGCATCTGGGTGGACCACAAAGCCGCATGGGAAGAAGTTACCATTTTTCAATGTGCAGCCCCCTTTTCATCTCCATGGTATGCATACCAGATCCCTTGAACATCCGTTCCGCTAGGTGGTCAGTGGATGTCTCCCCTGGTACATGGCAAACCTCTGGGAAACGTGAGGATGTTATTCTCATTTTCCTAAGCTGATGCCATTCGGTGCTGCTGCTCTGCTCCCTTGTACCAGCCTCGATTTTGTGTGACATCTCGTAGGTTGTCTCTAATGCTTTGTCGTAGAGCTGCTCTTGATGAGTAAGGATGTAGACACACTGAGAACAATGAAGCCTACAGCCATCTAATGGAAGTGGTGTTGTAGAAGGGGCATCAGGTATCTTCACAAATTTCATGGGTTTTTGGCTGTGGAGGTTGATAAGACAGTACACTGCCAGCTTGCACTGGCCCAAAGGCAGACTCAACCAGGAGAACGTTGGCTGGCAAGTCCACGGTTGTCATGAGGGGCAGTAAGTGGAGTAAAGTTAGCATATGTTTCTGAGACGTGGAGAAGGTCCATTTAAGGCATTTGCCCGTGGAGAGCTTGGTAGAGGGAACTCCTGCAAAACATTTTAAGTATTTTTTTGGGCATAACTGATGGCTTAAAGGGGTAAAAGCTCAGTGAACATCAAATAACATGGATTATTACATAAAGATTTACAAACTCCAAATATCACATTTCTAAAACATTCATTTCAGGTGCCTGTAACCTTACCTTACTACATCAGCACACGTTAGTTGGTTTCTGAACCTCCATGCTATCAACCGGACCAGGCTTCACACCCTAAAGAACAAGGAGTAACATCATTTTTTGCAACAGACTTACTATTACATAGGATAACTAATGTATGTGCAATATTTTGGGCACTGTTAAGACTCACAAGTGTTCTTGGCTTGTGCCAATGTTGTTCTGTCTCTGTGCAGCTGTGAACAGGTGGTGCAGCAAGAGTGTTGAGTAGTGAGAAGTGTGCCACCTGGTAAAGCTGACCAACCAGGTGGTTGCACAAAGCACTTCCTGCAACTCAGGAGCAGTGGCTTTGAAGCACTATCACTGGTACAGAGTGCTATGAAGTGAAGAAAAACGTTATGAAGTGCAGAAATGAAAAGCACATGTAATTTACCACAATGTATCCAGGTTAGGACTGATGAGGTGCACAACTCAGGCCCTCAAGCTAAGCCATAAAGACAACTGGAGCAAGTTAAAGGTTGTGTTCCTTGGTCAACAACCCTCAGTTATGTATACTCATGAGAGTGATACGATAATCTAGTGATAAGATTAAATGTCTGTCTCCTACATATGTTGACCAGAATTACAGTGTCCTACAGAATAAGTTTTCCTAGCAATGTTGCTAGTATCTACAGCATGTATCGTCTTTCCCTACTCGCATGCTGTGTGGCTTTACGCTCTTCCTCAGGGACCTGTGAGAGGCAGCCTTCCCTGTCAGTGTATTTGTTAGATACTGTGCAGAATATATGAAATAAAAGGTATTGTTAGGCATTATATCTCGCTAGCATAATTTTATTGCAAGCTAACACAAATACAAACACTTTCAGCTAGATTCCCTGTAAGGTAGTTAACATGAACTAGCTAACGTAAATGTTACAGTCGCTGAGTAGCTATGTAGTTGAATGTGTGATTGCAAATCTGTCATTGCCTTGGCACTTACCTTCATAGTCTATGTAGCTTCCTATATACATCTTGAACCCGTTTTCCTTCTTGCCAACTGGAGTCTCGGAGGCGGATTTATTCGATGGACATCATTAATGTTAAGTTTAGGCAAGTCCTGGAGACACCTTGTAAAAAAACAGCGACAAAGCCGGACATAGCGCTAGCAATATTAACTCTACTGGTTTGTAATACGCGGGACCGGAAACTGGCACACCGGTAGGAAGTGGGCGTGGAACGTTCGGTCATGGAATGTGCATAAGGCCTATTTGAAATAATCCCAACCAAAAATAACGTGAATTAAATTCACCAATGTACGTTTTTTTAATTGTAATTTATTATAATCTTACGTTGAGTGACTTCACTTGATTTTTCGACCAAAGGTAAAACCCCAAAAACACCCCCTTGCACTGCCCCTAGTGGTCTGGAGCGCTTCCGTTTTGAGCAACTTGAAATGCAGCATTTCTGCAAATGTTGCTGTGTTTTGGGCTAATGCTGTTGTGTTCTGCGCTGATGCTGTTGTGGTGTGAGCCAGTGTTGTTGTGGTGTGAGCCAATGTTGTTGTGTTGTGAGTTAATGCTGTTGTGTTGTCACTTAATGTTGTTGTGTTGTGAGTAGTTGATTGTTTTCTGAAATGCAGCGTTTTTATAAATGTTTCATTTTTGTTAATGTTGTGTTTTCAACTTTTGTTTGCATCGCTAATGTTGTTGTGTTTCATTTTTGTTAATGTTGTTGTGTTGTGTGTTAATGTTGTTGTGTTTTCAACTTTTGTTTGCATCGCTAATGTTGTGTCCTGCACCCGTGGGCCACCGTAATAAACAGATGTTCTGTTGTAAACTTAACATAACAAGCATACATTCATACACTTCAACACAACCCCCCATCACACATGTAAGAAAAAACTTTACATGTTTGATAAAACATTAAGTACAATTCAATTCCTAATGAAAAGAAAAGGCCCATACACTTATGTTACAAATGACAAGGACAGAACAACAAAAAGCAGTATCTGAACAATGAGGCCTTGTTGTTCCTCAAATGAAAATGAATGTAAACGAGACAATTGACACAACCCACTCTGACACATAAGTCAATGTATGCCAGTCATCAATCCCTCTCCAACCTCAGATTATAAGGGCTGAGAAACATGTTGACATCATACTATCAGTGTTAACGGTTTTCAGCAGAAAATCAGACTCAACATAACTGTGACGGTGAGGTGACGGACACCTCCGTCATCTCCCGCTTTTCCCAGTTTCCAGTCATTCACAAACTCATCCCGGACTCCTTCATTGTCTTGTCTCCAATCATCACGCACACCAAGTCCCAATTAAGTCATCAGTATGTGTTTAAATGTTTCTCCTCTGCTCCCCTCACTTGTCGGTTATTGTTCCCTGTCTCTGTATGTATACATCAGTGGTGAGTGTTTCGTTTTGTTTAAGCCTTTGTTTTCCTTTAGTTTGCTTAAAGTGCTCACTGTTTATTTCTATTAAAATATCACATCGACTGCCGCTCTGCCTGCGCCTGGTTCCTCCTCTCCACCACTGCACAACCGTGACAATAATTTCATGATTAAACATTCCCCCAAAGTCCATTGAAAAATCAAAAACCCCCCACTCATGCATATCCTGTTGTATGTGTGAAAAATTCTACCTGTAAATAGGGAAAGATTCTACCTTTAATAGGGAAGGATTCACTATCCAAACATACCAGGATAGCCGTCATAATGTCGATCATTAGGCATCATCACAAAATACGTCGAAGTTCAATACTGGGATTGTCATCGTACAGAATTTCCCACCTGTCTTGCGAGAAACAAACCAGAGAAACAAACGGAGTGTGAAGCCAAGTGATCTGACCCTGGCATCGTTCTGCCATGTGAGTGGTCAGGAAGACTTGGAACAGATTCGACCACTGTGGTTGTAGAAATCCTTCTTGAAGATATTGCTGGTACTCACACACTCAGTTGTCTGTGTTCAGTCGGTAATGTGATGTATCATCAGAAAAGGGGTTGTCATGTCCGATCTGTTGAAAGTATAACTGCAATACAACGATTAGTGTGGTTCCACAGTCCAAACTACCATCCACTGGGTATTGTTCCGTCAACTCCCAACAATGAAGACAATAGATCACAGGAGAAAACTTGTGGATCTCAAAAGTTCCATCATTTGAGTGAAGCTTACACCTTATTTAGACAAGTTTCCATAATAGTCTATGTGAAATTTCCTTTTACATTGCAGAACTGGCTTGGTTGATGTTTGATTCCTTGTCCTATATTTATGCCCGATAGCAACTAGCAGTGGAATAAGATTGTCAGACTTGACTTTGCTTAGCCAAATCAGAAATGGTTAGATCTATTCTATTTAACCATTAAAATGTTAGACCTTACATCAAACAAAACAATTTCCAGATAAACAAATTAAAAACAAATCCTTTGAATGGAAGATGTGAAACATAACAGATGCCAATGCTCCATTACAACTATGCAAACAGGAAAAAACAGATTTTCCATGTAACTCTTTATAAGTACCAGTTTGATTTGCTTTGAACTCTCGGTTCAGCTCTTTCCAATCATAATCAATTATCATATTATACATTCCCCCCTGCTTTCACTACATTAAGTCAATGGAAAGTGACACCATGAGTGAAAGCAGAACAATGACAAATACGGCCACAGGAGGCGCCATCCTGAACCCACACTGGCCATCATTTTGGGACGGACATGAAAAACTGAAAATTGGTAATATGGATGGATCTAGAATCCATTCAATAAGGAATTGCATACTGTATATTCATCAAAAAACAAAGTGGAAATGTTAAAACACAAACATTCAGAAACACAATGAAAGACATCAATGTGCAACACGGTCTCTTGTGCAAAGGAATTATAAACCATATAACCTACTGACAAATTCGTCTTTCATAGCTAAACAGCTCTTAAATTTGACTTTACCTCAGTACCTTCCCACAGGTCTGCGAAATTGGCTATCATGCACTTATAAACTCTTGTAATTTCCTGGCCCATGCCCGACCAAATTGCTTTGCCCTCTAGGGCAGGGGCGTCAAACCGGTTCCCCGGAGGGTCGAGTGTCTGCAGGCCCTTGATCTTTCCTTTAAATTGGTTCCCAGTTCAGACCTAAACAACCAGGTGAGGGTAGAAACCAAACAAGATGAGAGCGAAAACCTGCAGACACTCGGCCCTCCGTGGAACCAGGCCGACGCCTCCGCTCCAGGGGACAAACTGCTCAACTAAATTTTAGGAGAGAAAAACTCCAGCCCATGTTCCAGTGGTTTACCTGCTGCAATCACCAGGGCAATTGTATTAGCATATCTACAGCACACAAATTTAGCATGTTCACAGGCAATGGTCAAACTACCTCAAATAATGTCTTGATTAACCTCCTAAATTCTAGAGAATTCACGAACTTTAATTTTTATTCCAAATAGTGGTGGTCAGCCAAACCCTAAATCACAACTTTTATGCATATTTTGACCACGTCTGTGGTTCCATTGACATTAAGATTGTTCTATCATCAACAATGGGGGACGACTTTAGGTCTCTACCCTCAATTCAGTTGATTTCAATACCATAAATTTCAACGTTAAATCCATTGAGAGGAAAATATATTTAGCTTTCACTTAATGCTTGATTATCCCAAAACTGAATATGCTCATGTTGAGGAAATTACCACAGTTGAGACCAGTCTGAACACTCAAATTTAACCCTTAGCGACAGGCTACACTGATTTAAAGGAAAAGGTTGTTTGGGGCCATCCTAGGGGGTATGCCCCCCCTTCCTGGAGCCGTCGGTTGTACCAACTTAACGTCGGCCATAAAGAAAGGCCAAATGCATTGTTTAATGTATGTCTATGAAATGTACAGTTCTACACAATAAAAATATGATATGGTCCTCAGACTGTCTGTAGCAAGATACGTGATTCTTTCAATTTAGCCAATATCCTTCACTAACTGAAGGTTCAGATTTATTGTCCTACCCATCTAGTATTGTTGCAGTTTGTAAAAATGTGCTTGTCATATCTACATAGCAACTCAACATTAGGGTGGAAATTAAGAAAACACATAAGAATGGTGATATTGACAGAAAACATATGTATGATATCACTAAAATCAAGGTACAATAATGTTAGACCTTAAACACTATCTACTCTATTGGTTAATTTGTCAATTTACCATTTTAGAATTTAAACTCCATCAACAAGTATCAGGCGTTGGTTTTAAAACACAAGTATTATCTCAGTTATCATTGAGAAACTATATTATTTAACCAAACTCAGTTCAGCATTTAAAATAGGACATCTAATTAATTGTGGGGAGTAAACTCACTTTGGCTGTTTTACCCTCTTTTATAGGCTATGACTATATTTGGATTCAAATTCAGTCCTCATGGGACACTTTGTGTTTTCTTAACGTTAAAGTCTATCATCATGTGTATTCTTCATTCTACTACTTTATACAAGGAGAGAGAAAACACAATATTTTAACCTTTTGTAGGAAAACCATAAGAACCATATTTTGCCAGATTAGAAAATCACCATTGTACAAATTTCTAATTTATCACTCGGTTTAGATTTACCCACGTGAACTAGCAAACAGCTCAGCACGCGGAAGCAAATTATCATGCGGTGGGCCTGGTAAAGGCCTACCCACATTGTTGTGAGACCCCCCCCCCCCCTTAGTGGAAGCCTCACAGAATAAAACATTAACAACGCAATAAATGCGTTTGACTCTAAATTACATTGTGAACATGACAAAGCACAACAAAACAGGCTATTTCTTGAATTCCTATTAAAACATGTTCAAGCATGACAGGACAAAACAGGCTGTTATCATAGGACAAAAAATGCCTATTAAAACATGCTATTTACCATCAAAGTGCTTTTCAAACTACATGTAATATTCAATTAAATAAACATGGCTATTAACGAGGAAAGTGATCAGGTTTCACTGATAAGTTCCAGCTTCATTTAATGGTTAGGTACAATACATATTTGGAAATACACATTTAAGAACTCTTAATCAATGATTATGAAAGCTCAAGTCAGTTCCATGTATCGTCCCATGACAGAGACTCCATCTTGTGGCTGTTGTCGTTCGGCCAGGTGGACAAACAAAACGCATCTTGGTCCATTTTGATTGTCTCCTTTACCAACTTACGACTGTTGTCCTCTCTCTGCCATCTTAACTTTCTTCTGTCTTTGCTCTTCATGTGTACCACACTCTCCATCTGTCCATACACAACTTCCTCTGAATCCATCTTGTTAAGCCGGAAAAACATTCTTTTTCATTCTTTTTTTTTATGATGTCTTGCTGACACTTTTCCAATTTCATCGATTCTGTTACAATATCATCTAAGGATATAATGATATCACTCAGCGTGACGTCTGAGGCTGCTGTCCCCTTTTACTCCACAGTACTTTTACCACTGGTGGACTTCATCATTTTTACTTGTACAAGTCACTGTATAATCAGGTAAAATACAATATTACACTCTAATCCTCAAAAGAAAAATAGTGTCATACTATGGTCACACGAAATACAGTTCAGTGCTTCAACACACCCGTCTATGCCCTACTCAACTACTGTAGGGTGGACTGTCTGTACCCACAGACAGATTCCACACAATAAAAATCGTGGCCGAAACAGGGTAAGTAGGGCTTGTTCGACTACCTAACACTTTTGCAATATTGACAATGGTGTAGTTTTATAACTCACTGTTCAGTTGTTCTCAGCAACCAGTAACCGGGAAAAACAACTTCTTCCTCGCGATTGCAAAATTAGCCCCTAAGCTCTCCAACTGATTTTAAGTAGAAACTTCTCCATCCGGTCACGGCAGCATGCTGTTAGAAATCAGCCGTTTCGTATAGTGGTTGCGTAACCGGTCGTCAAGGGAGAGAGTAATTCAATTATTTATTGCAGCATTTGATAGTCTATTGTTCATGATGTTACAGACTCGATCTCATCTAACTCAATCTCAAAGAACATCCGGTTGTACCTCTACTTTATAGATATTGCAACCTGGAATATACATCACAGTACTGTAAGCCCATTGGCTTATTTTTGCGCTTTGAATGAACATGACTTCTTGTGTACAGAAACTGATGTTCTGTTATAAACTAATATAACAAGCATACATTCATACATTTCAAGATATCCATATGTGCTGCCGCAAGGTTTGCAGTGTCTCCCACTACACTCTCAAGAGCATGAAGGAGATAACAGGTGATGAGTCGTAACACAAAGAGAGCTAGACAGGGCTGTTGAAGGCCATCAACCCAACAGCAGTACCGGTATCTGCTCCTTTGTGCGAGGAGGAACAAGAGGAGCACTACCAGAGCCCTACAAAACGACCTCCAGTGGGTTATTGGTGTGCATGTTTCTAACCAAATTGTCAGAAACAGACTCAATGAAGGTGGCATGAGGGCCCGACATCCTCTAGTGGGAGCTGTGCTCACAGCCCAGCACCGTGTAACTTGATTAGCATTTGCCAGAGAACACCAGAATTGGCAGGTCCGCCATTGGCATCCCGTTCTCTTCACAGATGACATCAGGTTCACCCTGAGCATTAGTGATAGCACATAATTCTGTCATTCTTGAAGGGAGGATTAACTAAAAGTGACACTACACACTGTTTGTTAATGCATTTCTATATCATGAATAAAGTAAAGGTTATCATTATTAACCATTTGTTCATGTCTTTGTTCATCATTCGTTTATGTTAACTACTATATATATTAATGGTAGTTCATGTACCCTAATCAGAAAATGTTACCCATATTTGTTATATGCCAGCTAGATAGCGAATGAAACTATGTATATGATACTGTGAAAAAACCCTTTATCAATTTAAATTCCCCGACAATAGCTACAGTAGCCTAGCTGCGTCCACTGAAAGCTACAGATCGCTAGTGTAACAGGACATCAAGCTAAACAGCCTGTATAATAATGCACAACATTTTTTTGCCTGTCCAGAAAGAATGCGCTAACTCAATGTCCTACTTATCATTTTTCATTGGGTAACTAGCCAAGCTAGCATTAGCTTAGCAGCACTGGGAGCTACCTATGGTTAGCTATTCAAATACGAAGCTAAGCAATTCATATAATAATATGAATGAATCAATTCACCTGTCCAGAAGAAAAAGCACTAAATAAGAGTTGAACTTCATCCCTTTTCATGCCATTAGTTTTTCCACCTTGGAAATGCTACTGAACCAATGTTTATTCTTGTTTTTGCCCTTGCTTTATCCAGCTCTTTTTCACAAGTAACACTACTCTCCACAAAAAAGTTGGGATGCTGCTGTAAAATATAAAAACAGAATGCAACGATATGCAAATCATTTAAACCCTATATTCAATAGAAAATAGTACAAAGACAACATGTCAAATGTTGAAATATATAGGATTTATAGGATATATTGAATTTGATGCCAGTTTTCAATGTGTATGCTATTGTATGCAACGGAGGAATTGGAATTTTGTCATCTCTAGCTGCCAATGTAGCTTCAGTCTGAAAAACGATCTCTCCTTATCACGGACTTATGCTACCCCAAGGCAGTATTAGGGATAGGACGAATGAACCCGAGGCTCCGAAGCACCGTTCCGTTTGCCGAGCTCTACTGTTGTTGTTTACGGCTTGTTTCAAAGTACTAGTGATGTGCAGTTCACCAACGATTTGTTAGTTTTGAGTGAATATTTTTAGTGACTCGGGACTGACAAGTTCTTTTTTCTAGTGACTCGATCAATTGTTCATTCGAACGTTTGACAGCAGATTTCTACAACATGATCACTTGCTTCATACTTGATCCTCCAGCTCATTTCTCCGATCAAAGTCTGTATATTCGCAGAGAAAAATAGATCAAAAAGATGTTTATAACGGATAATTGAACGCAGACTATAATAATTAATAGTTATTCGATTACTGATGTCATGAAAAACAGATGAAAACAAGCATGGAGCCTTTGCCTAAGTAAAAACTACTTGTGAACAACTGACTCATTCAGTTTTATCGTTCAGTTGAACGGTGGTTTCGTTCATTTGAACGACTGGCAGCGGAGTTCTACCCAACCACGGAATACGCTGTTAGTTTTACGTTTGCAAAGAAAAAACAGATAGAGACAGTGGCATTATAAAGACATGTTTGTAACGGATAATCAACACATGGTAGGTCTAAAATAATTAATATAGTAGCCTAGTTGATTTTTGATTGTAATGATAAACGGGGTTCTGTAGGCATTACTGACTCAAATGAACGAAAGGCCTCGAAAGATTCAAACTTTTTACTGAATGACTTGACAATATCGGAGTCAGTAGGAAGAGACGAATTTCCCATCACATGACTAATCATCAATCACAAAATCACCTTTGAGTTCCAATCAGGTCCAACAGGTGTTCTATTCGGAATGGCTGTTTTGAAACTGCGTTCATAAAAGCTTAATAAAATCTGGTCACTTCAAGTAGGAGTTTGAGACACGCATTCGAATGGAAATTAGAGAGTATTTGAAAGAGCAAGTTAATCAAGAAAGTCTAAAATAGAGCTAGTAATGTGTTTATTATTAGTCGTAGAACAGTAATTTGAGAGTTATAAGAGAATAATTTAGAATGTTGTTTTGCTATCATTTGAAAGACATACAAATGAGTAGGTAATTTGAGAAGTAGACAAGATAACTGTTAAGAGTGTTGCTTAGCTAGGTTCTTGGAAAGGGTAATAGGATAGTGTATTAGAGAGCAATGGAGAATGTGTGTTACTAGCCGTGTTGGCGTGTGGCATTCTATATATCTATACACAGAGTTTTTCCTGCATTCAAAACTCAAAGGCGACAGCCTTCCCAAAATCTTGTACCACCTCTGTGTGTTGGCATGATAAAACATGATTTTATGCTCATATATAAAATACCAGCATTACACGCCTCACCTCAGGTCGTTTCCCACCGCAGATGGTACCCTGTACCTGCCCATAGTGACATCAAAGGAAAACTACAGTGACGCCACCTTCAACGTGACACACGGGAACAGTGGAGGATATCGTACGGATAGTGTTCTTGACCCTCGGTATGTGGCTGTTTGTCACAGCAAAGAGACAAGCAGTTTTTAAGAAGAAGCTATAGGCAGCAAGACAAGATACTGCTGGAAAAACAGAGTTTGGGAAGTAATTAATCAGAACGATGAGAGAGCTGTGGTTGCTCAAAGATGACAAGAGGGTAAGCTGGCATGGTAGCTAATGTTAGCGTATGTGTTTACGGTCATGTCCAGTGTACAAAATATTTTATGAACTTTACCTACTGCTACTTAAGTGTGAATTATGTGTATTTCAAAACTTTCATCTCTTGCCTAATCGCCACTGCAGATTGTCTGTTTGGGCGTTCAATCGATCAACCAAGTGGTGGGATGTAATTGTTCCTGGATTCACTAAAACACAGTGGGTGCGGAACTTCAGAATGTCTGAAGAAACAGTCATCTACCTGTGCAACAAACTTTGTCTGGTGATGGAAAGACATGACACAAACTTCTGCAGGTGTGTACCTCTAAAAATGAGGGTGGCCATCGCACTGTGGAAACTTGCGACTGGCTCAGAGTACAGAAGTGTCGGCCATCGTTTTAAAGTAAGCATAACAACTGTGTGTCGGTGTATGCAAGAGTTCTGTGCTGCTGCAGAGATATTGTTGGTACCAGAACAAATTTGTTTTCCCAGACCCAGAGAAGTTTGAAGAAATGGCCACCTACAATGAGAACAGGTGGGGACTGCCACAGTGTGTTGATGCTATTGATGGTTTACACATACCCATTAAGGCAACACAGGGGTACCACTGTGACTACTTCAACCGTAAAGGCTGACACTCCATCATCCTTCAAGGTGTTGAAGATGGAAAGGGACTTTTCTAGAACACGTTTGCTGGACTGCCTGGGAGCATGATGCTTGGGTTTTGAGACTGTCCACATTGTGGGAGTTGGCTAGCCGTGGCAACCATTTTCCAGCATACACCAGGAATATTGGTGGGGTGAATGTTGGTTACAACATCCTAGGAGACTCTTCCCATCCCTAACAGAACTGGCTCATAAAACCATCATTTGACACTGGACGGCTAACAGCAGAACAGCAGATCTACAACAGGAAAAGCACGGGTAGTGGTTGAAAATGCTTTTGGTAGACTGAAGGGAAGGTGGCGTTGCCTCATGAAGAGAAATGACTGTGATATCGAACTGGTCAAATCTATGGTGCTGAATTGCTGTGCTCTGCATAACCTTTGCGAGAGTCATGGAGAGGCCTATGACAATGAGTGGGATGCAGCTGTAGCAGCAGAGCATATTGTGGCACAGGGTGTAGAGGAGGAGGGCAGGTATTTACGAGAGGGGCTGATGCGCTACTTGAATAGCTAAATAGTAATTTTGACTTTCCTGTTACAAAAATTTAACACAATGAATTGCATTGACATAATTATTTAGTACCACCTTTCCACATTGTAGTCAAACTGTTTTATATAAGATTCTGGATAAACTCTTTGTTCATTTAATGCTAACGACCTTGAAATTGGAAACCATGGTCAAATACATTTGTAACAAGGTAGAAAACTGTTTAACAAATTGTGCCAGTAAAATAGCAATTTTTGTGAAGAAAATAGATTCCCAGACTAGAAGATTTTTGAAATATTTACTCTGTGGTGCGCTGGGGGTTGACGTGTCGGTACCGCCACTGGTGTTGGTTCCGGCGTTGACGCTGCTGCTAGGAACAATGGGGCGTCATCTTGGATCATCGAACTCTCCTCGCTGATCGAATGTTGAACAGAGAGATTATATAAATGACTGCAACACAAATACAGCAACAACAACTCTATAAAATTGAAAGTAAATAATAGGTAGGCTCGACAATGGAACGCTTCACAACTTGGCTGAGCCTCTCGTGGCATGATTAGTGCTAATAATTCAATTACCTCAAAATGGCACCAACAAATTGTCAAAATGTGTCAATTTTTTATTTTACTCCTACCTATTTTACTCGCTTCTTAAGACGAAACAAAAAAAAACTTCTGATGTAGAAAGTAAACATTCAACCCTCTATTGTACAGATGTCCCTCATCTAATTCCAGCTCCAAGGGTGCGGTCCGTGGCGGGGCATACCTCTTTATACTGCGGCACGTTATGGTGCCATGCAGCATGGACGAAAACATAAAATAAAAAATAAGAATGGCCACCAGGGGGCATTTGTGAGAGCATCGACACCTGCCTGAAACTGCTGTTATTGAAAGGTTTACTGCTTTTAAAGCTGAAGGACGTAACTTTCAAAACAGGAAGTATTTCTGCCTCATTTTCCCAGAAATCTCGGCTGTCACTGGTGTGACGTTAGTTCACTCTTAAAGCCCCACATGTTATCTGTGCACTTTATTGAGCTCATCTAAAAAAAAATCTTCATCCGTCCAGGTGAGTTGACATACGATTATTTTAATTATGTACTAAAATTAATTAAACTAAATGTATCCGATGTAGCATACATAGGAAACGTGAGCATAGCCAGCTACTAGTCTAAAATCGCCCTGGTAATATTTTCCGATAAAAGTTGTACTAGCTAGGCTAGTAAACAAAGCAAACAGATGGCTACAGGTGGCGAGCTGCCGCAATGTATCTGATCTAGGATACATACAGAAACATGAGAATAGCCTGCTACTAGTCTAAACTCACCCTGGTAATGTTTTCTGATTACAGTACTACTAGCTGGGCAAGTAAACAAAGCAAATAGCGCGTACAGATGGCAGCTCACCTCTTTATCCACAGAAAGTTAGCTAGTTAACCAAATTGGCCAATCGTTTTGCCAGGTAATTAGTTATAGCCAATTACTAACAACAGCATGAGGTTATTCTAGGCAGATAACATTGTCCTTGTTGGCAAGCTGACATTATTAGAAGCTGGTGGTAATAGTTGCAAAACTTGCGAACAATGTCTGCTGGATAGATGTACAGTCAGTAACTATAGCTATACAGGTGCTGGTCATATAATTAGAATATCATCAAAAAGTTGATTTATTTCAATAATTCCATTCAACAAGTGAATTTTGTATTATGTATACATTCATTCCACACAGACTGATATATTTCAAGTGTTTATTCCTTTTAATTTTGATGATTATAACTGACAACTAATAAAAACCCCAAATTCAGTATCTCAGAAAATTAGAATATTGTGAAAAGGTTCAATATTGAAGACACCTGGTGCCACACTCTAATCAGCTAATTAACTCAAAACACCTGCAAAGGCCTT